>JZLH01S0089219.1:48464-63832 GCA_001188425.1 Eucidaris tribuloides | reverse complement strand
TCACGCAATGGTCAGCTCCCTGCCACGTGCACGTGCAATCTGATTGTTGCGCTAAAGAAGAACTCAAATATTTTCTTAACTTATGCCTGTTAGTTGCTGGCGCCTTCTCCCTTTATGTATTCAAAAAGCTCAGAAATTTGCGAGATACGCCTAAGCCCGCTCTTACCACAACTCCATCATCGACTAAGATCCCACTTAGAAAGCGTAAACAAACTTTGTTATCCAAAAGGGTCGGAAACTAGAGTTATCTGATGCAATTATCTCTCTGTCACATGTATTTACTCTCATTGTATCTATATCTTGGAATGCCGGTACTTTCCTGTACCTGTTTCTCCTTGCAATGATGCTCCATTTGTACGGAAATCTGCACGCTATCGCTGAATAATATTGTCCTGAAATGCACGTAAAGCTTGCCAACTTCATTCCTATTGTCAATAATGTACGGTTCACGAATGTCTGCAAAACGACAATGTTGATACGATCAGAACCCCATTACTTTCAACGTGGGGAAAGTTTCTTAATCGGCACACCTAAATGCAAAAGCCCAACTAGCCATAATAGACTATGTCGCGAACCAAACTGTTATTGCGAGTCAAAGACTGACCACCACTCTTCAACAATGATAACCTGACACATTAAACGCCTCAGCTTACTATGATTGGGAGAAAAAAAATGCTTTAGAACCAAAATCTGCGCTTAAATATAAACGACAATGCCTACACCAGCTGGACGTGGTATGCTCCTGGCTGCGAAGGATTGTCTTGAGTTTATTACTAACAGGAATTTCAAGCATGAACAGGGCCAGCCAGTTTAACTTTTATCGCGCACGATAGATTAATCCCCATAGAAGGCCTACACTAGCAAATTGTTGCATCTGTTACAAGGCATACTAATGGACATTACTCTAAAATGAGCAAATTTGACATACAAAATTTCCACAGTAGAATCTTTACGTAGTTAAACTTGATTCTCAGAAGAGTTTTTACCCCACGTTGAAGTCTCACCCCCAATCATGTCATTTACCTTTAAAACGTTGCAACAGCCCTATACAAAAGACAAGTATTTCATCAATACCAATCACATCTTGTGACCGCCACTACTTTTACTTCGACTGGCCTGTATCCTCCGCCCGTAATGCGCATCTCCAATGACATCATCATAGACAGTAAATTTGAAACCATTGTGAAAAAAAGAACAGACCGAACAAGGTTCTGAATAATGGAGAATATAATCTCACGTAAAAGAGGAACAATTGCACGGCATCAAATTTACGGCCGTCTCCGAACTTATTGCGGATATATTTTGTTTGTTGCTGTAAAGATTTACTTCGTTTATACTAGCGTATTAAAGTCGGATTCGAGTCTTCTGACGAGACCTGTAAGTCTGTGGTGCAGGATAAGAGCTCACTCGTATAAACTCGACGTTTTGTGCACTTTTGGTGATGGAGAGAGCCGCGAACACGAACATGACCTCGATAAAATAACGTTATTAGTCCAAAGCGATGAGGGGTTGTGTTTTTTTCGTCGTTCTCGTATGAGGGCGTCAAGAAAATGCTACATTTTAAGTGCACCATACAACGCTAGTCAGGTAAGAAAGTTTACTCGTTAAATAAGACGCCGTAAATTACTGCACTGCCTGGTAACACTGTCCACAAAAACGGTGCGAAATTGTTCGGCTATGCGGTCGGGAACGAACATGTAAAGAGGACCACCGCATCATAACATGACTAATCCTGCCTTTGAATTACATACTTACTGTCATTAACACATAGGCTTTGGATGACCATCGCCCGCATAGTTTACGCACGAGCCGAGTATCTGCTTCGGCGCTTCGTCCACTGACTGCCCGTCTGCTCATTGTAACGCATGAGTTCTCCTCTGTCGTATTCGACTCATCATCGCCTCAACCTATCAGCGCTGTCATACAACTGGTTGACCTTAAACGTCCAATATGCTATTCAAATAAGGGTTATAGATTTTTTGCTAGTGACAGCTAGAGACTAGACAGCCCAGTGTATCGTCGGTATAGACCCCGGGATAGCGGTCGAGATCGACATTCATGAGAATGACTTATTAATGGGAATCCCGTCCCGGGTACAGCACGCGACGCCGGTACGACACGGCCCTCCACTCGACTAACAGACTACAAATATCGGTATACGCAGCTGATCACACACACACGCACTCGCCAGCCCCACCAACTCCACACAAGCCGCAGCAGTACTAGCGGGACTCACTTTTCGAGCGCCGATCCTATTCAATCATTCTTTCTTTCCGGCGGCATTTATAATCATATTTTATTTATCTCAACTCAGACAATGGCCACCGTCGCGATCCCAATTTTGATGTCTATTCAAACTCAGTCCAAGGGAATACCCCATCCTGTAGATGCCAGAGGCACATGGTAAGTTGCCAAATATTTCTACTTTTGCCGGGTGTCTACAAATCGCCACACGTGGGTAAGCGCGCCGGCGCAGACGATATCAGCTTGGGAGGGAAACAAGGTCTTTTACAAATGTACAAAGATGCATTGTAACCGGGACAGCCGACAGATCTCCGTGTTAAATTACGCGATAACTCGTGTCATCGTAAATGGTGGGATTTCCAGAGATATTTAGCGAGGGCCGTATTACAAGTCAAGTAAAGATCCAGACTTTCAGCCATATAACGACAACAAAACCGGCTTGACTTCTCGAACTTACACAAGACAACTCGAGATCGAATTACTGTATGCTAAAGAACAATATACAATTGGTTGAAGACAGTTAATACTATATATAAACTATTCATCATATTCGACTATACTGACATATTTCTCTGTCATTTCATGTCTAATGTAAATCACGAATATCATGCCTAATTATATCAGCCTTCGTCAATGTCAGTTGAATTAGTAATTCTAAGGCATCCTAATTACGTCATAATCATGTTAGGTTGGATTAACTATCTCGCATCCACAGCCACGCCGATCGCCAAATTTTTTTTTATAAAATAAGTGGTGGTGGTTATTGGCCCTTGGCTCGACTGTGCTCCCTCGAACACTTGCACGTTAAGCGATAGATAAAAAGTACGATGATGGCATCATTCAGACAAGTTTACAGTCTGAATAGACAAATATCATCGATCAACCAGCCGGTGTAATTATGTATAGACTAACCGTTACAATGATTCCCTATCACGTGCACGAATACCGTACAGCCACGAGGGTTACATACATACATGTATATCCTACCTGCAGGCCTAAAAGGAGCCGACGAATAAACTTATCCACACTCCACAGTAGGTCTGTGGTGTCCAACGGTACTAGCTTTAAAGGCAAAGATGAAGTATTTATCATCATTGAACTCTGCCAATCAGACAAATTTAACACGTTATAACGATCTGAAACTGTGGTCATGCTGAATTATACTGGCTCTCGCTGTCGTCACCAGTCTCAGTGCATTCTTCCACACTGGCCAATGCGTGCGTATAGCTATTATATTGCGCCAACAATTCCAAACTTCTTTCTTTCTTTCAGACAAGGTCGGATAAATTACAATATCATACTACCAACACGTGTCCCGAACGTTTAACTTCGAATTCACCAGTCTAACGTTACATGTGATAACGTGTTGATGCTTACAAGTGTATTAAATCGATGTAAAGTACCACAAAAATCCTAATTATAGCGTCATGATGATATACAACACTGAACGCGATAATCGTCTTCACTATTTCCGCCTACGTAAGACTATACTAATTCAACAATGGCAATCATTGTTGAAAACATACTACGCGTTACCCTTAGTAACCGTACTTTTCTCTCGACTAAAGAGGTTAATACATTTACTACCTCTAACTTATGCCACGCATTAATTCTGACTGATCGCTGGTTGCTATCGCAAGCCAAAACTTCGGCGTACTCTCATGTCGACACTTGAGTAAAGTGCACTTATGACATACACATGAAACTGAATAACTGTTAAGTGACTCAACTTGATATTTGACAGCTGTGGCACAGCGTAAGCCTTCGCGCGCCTTGTGCCCTCAGCAAAAAAACTCGCTGACGATCCCAGGCAGAATATCGTTGTTCGCTACCATGTGCTACAGTCATGATTAATTTTGAGCTGCCCCATACTAGCCGCGCCCAAACGTTATCTAGTCCTTCCCGAGACTGAGAAGGACAGTGATACGCAGCGAAACAAAGATGCACCGGCTGTTATACCCTGCATATCCAACATTCTGTGCTTTATCTGCCTGGCATGGGTGAATTGTGGACCCTTTATTGACCACAAGGGCGATAGAGCTGCAATCAAAGCCATTTAATCCTTCATTACTCATCCCAATCTTCGATCCCTCTGATTTTAACAAAATTACAGCAAACGAACAACGCGCGAAATTCTGCTCCTTTATACACTCCACATTCAGCACTTGAACTTTGAACGCTATGCAGCACACAATAGGTGAATAAGTTATGCTGCCTTGGCGTAGCTGTCTTTGCCATAGTCCCAGCTATATATACGGTAACAAGCAGGCTGGTAGGACACTAACAACTGTTGCCTCGAACTAACTAGACCACCCAATTACTATTGCGGGCCCCCTGTAAACCGGCCCCAGCTGACCAGACACGTGCGTCACCTTCTGACGCGGAGGGCGACCGGTCTCCAGAACGCCATAATCGCCACCCCTATCGCTCACTGCCGCACCACCGCCGAAGCACCATCGGCGTACAACGACATCAACCCAACTTACGACCAATGTTGGACTAACATTGCACTGAACATCCCAGTTCCGCTTTTACCCCCTTGCATGTCATGCCCTCAACTATTACATATGTATTTACTGCCCACAGCATCGAATCGAACAAGTTGAGCAGTGAGCAAAAACACAATCGTAAGTTGTGAAATATAACCTTCACGGCCTGACTACATGCGCGACATTTCTTCTCTTGGCGTAATCTCTAGGTATACGACATAAAAGCCGAAGAAAAAACGTAACAATGCCGCCAAATCTCAGCGTCTGTAATACGTCTATTTATACATCTGTTCTTGATGTTGCATAACTGCCCAGAGAACAACCCAAATTGGGTCTTCAGTAGTACACCATCCAGCCGTCTTTTTTTTTATTATTGCTTCTCGTCTGCTGGCGCGAATGACATACCTCCCAAATTTTTTGGCGCGATGCCGGTTTTGTCGACTCGGGCTTTACACCGCGTTGCTGCGTCCCTAACAACGCAAATAATACGAATCTGGCCATGGCATACCCCATATTTTTGCGCTGTCAAGTACCGACATACAAACCCAGCCATTAATAATGCAGTTCGACCGTCCATCGTTCGCGCCACTCTCGCTCTGCTATATATACACACCGGGAGGACGCTCTTGTGTGTCTTTGCTACACTGCGGTTACAACATAACCACAAAACGTCCAAGACTTCATGGGACTACTTGTAATTATACTATAAAAGTTACAGGCTTAGCTGACATGTGGAAGAATCAACAAACAGATCAACGAAGCGAAATGAGCAGAAACATTATACAAGAAATACACCAAATCGCGGTATATGCACTGCCCAGGCTGAAGGATTTGCCCGATTGTTTTTAGGCAAAAACATGTAGGCCTATTCATTTACCAGTAACTGATTAAAGTACGACCCTGATAGAAATGACATACACAGAATGGTACACTCAACAAGATTTGAACACCACAGCAGTTTCTGATAATCTTTGACAAGACGACATATGTCTGACCTTTAAAATATTCCACAGACTTATACTTCAAACAGTATACTTGATCTGGTAGCATCTGTGTCACTAAATTCAAGGGCACTACACAATCTATCATCTTCTCTTTAAGGTCAATCTCTTTCGTCGTCAACACAGAAACATTAATAACAACACAATCACCTGGCACCATCTCATTGGAAACGTCCATAGGCCTATATTCAATTGAGAAATTTTACTGATGCCCATCAATATTTCGCTCCTCCAAAAAGGCGTATATCATGTGATCACATTAGCGAAAGCTAATCAAAAATGAACCTATCTTTGTTAACTAAAGCAAAGTCTACCAAGAGCAGCACCTTTCGGCTCTTCCGTAAAACTACGCCTAATCATGTCCTGTGGGATTCCAAGCAGAACGTTAAGTGAGGGAAACTCGTATGGTATGCAGAAATATTCACCGCATCAGCCGCATAAGCTCTTGTCCTGCGATGTAATCCTTTCACGAGAACTCGGTATAGAGTGATAGGGATGTAGGGTACCACGATGACCCAATTTATATTCTCCTTTTTACTTGGAGCTCATCGACATGCAACGAACCCAAGCCAAGATTTCTGCCGACAGAGAAGGAAACTCGGGAGACCAACTTCGGATGGAATATTTGGAGAAACTATTGCCTCTCTCCTTTTAAATGATTTCTTTGCCTTGCAAGTTGTAGGCTTACCAACAGACTTTTTGTTGTAAACACTTGTTCACTTCACAGTATTTTGATAGCTTGAGCTACAACCTTTTTTTCCACGGGCTTTTGTCCCAAACATCATTCACAGGCAACTCGGCTGCTATGCTTTATAGAGCATGATGTCACTATGATGTTATCGTTGACTCATGCACGCACTGCCTCTTACCGGCATTGTGGCTGCTACGCTTTGCGGTACAGACTGGGTGCTAAATCTACATAGCTTTCACTGCTCCCGGATTCAGTTCACCGCATCGCGCGCGACAACGAAATAAGGGGGGAGTATGGGGAGGACCCAATCTATCTTAGGGCCAAAACTTACTTATTCAGCTGTATCAGTCTGCTCCGTACATCAGAATTAAGCAGTTATTACTTGCATATTTCACCTTGCTAACATTTCTAGCCGCACATGACTGCTTAGGAAAATGCACTGTTATACCTTTCCAGCATCCCACCCTTGTAGCGCATTACGTCCACCTTTAGATCGTGCCACTCATGATAACTCAATAAGATTTGTGAATTATCGATAAATTGAAAGTCTTTAAATTAGCAACCATTTGTGCATACGACTTCCGTTGACCGTTTACTACCATTTCAAATGAGAATCTGATTAGCGTATAGTGAAGGATAACCTCCACAAAAACTATTTTTCTGTTTTGTTTTTTACTGTTAACTTTGGGAAAATGTTCATCATAAATTCGATTCAAAACATATGTTAGCATCATAACTGTGTCTGTCACACAGACAAAGACAGGGGACCATGGCGGTCTACCTCCATGGACACGCACCAAATACTATCACAAATCTGCCTTCAATCATGTATGATTGCCAATGGCCATCTCTACGTATTGTAACGGACTAAGAGTAACAAAGCAGGACGTATATTTGTCTACGTACCTCCCACTCTATGTAAAATTCAGACGTTTGCGCGCTGCCTGAATCCCTGGCGGAATTAGACCACGAGACCTGTTATGCGTCCAAGACAGCCACAAACGCATGCTTATTTTAGGTTTGCGGTTTGCAGCGTATAACACATACTCGACTTTTAATGTTATTGTTGAAAATGTGGGCGTGTAAACCATCAAACGAGCAAGCGGAGAAAATTTCTCCGCGTTTTGTGCAAACTGCCGATCACAATATTCTAAAGCGAGCATCCCACCGCCGAGATGAAAACAGGTTCCGTTTTTTCTTCTTTAACTCAACTGCTATAAAGCTCTCTTGGCTAAAACATTTAAGCGTCGCAGCATTCAAGCGCCGTAGTCGCACTTTTCCTTTCACAACTTTAAACCTCACACATTTGCCATCACATTTGTACGAAACAATCTTCTGTCTGCAGTTTGACTTGCAGCTGCTTTTCAATTCGGCCCAGTTCAATACTGCCCTGCTAATATTACGAGCCGAGCTGAATGTCCCAAACACCAACGATGCACGTGATGCGAGAGGAAACCGGCAAACGTTGACGCAACAAATTGGCTTATAATCGTCGCTTGCCGGCCAGAAGGGCCCTAGCAGTAGCAGTATGTCCTGCGCAGAAGGGTACATAAATTCTCTAATTGTAGAAACATTGCCTTATTTAATATTTGCACAGCACTGACCAGAAGGATCACAAAATATCACCACAACCTTGATTTCATGTAAAAAGAGTCAATGGTTTTCGATTAGAGCAATAAGTCTTCTGCCGGGAACACTTTGCGTAGGTCCCTTCTAAACAAAACAAGCACAATACTAGTTTACCTACACTTAATTCCTTACCCACCATATCACTACTTCCATTCGATCGGAAATTCACAAAAATGATGGTCCTGCATTTGGTACGTCGTTCAGGTACTTGAAAATGAAAACACAATGTAAGAACAGCAGACGCAGTATACCAGGGCATTCTCAATGGAATTCATATGCAGCGTTAATTAGTAAAGTCGTTGAACGCCCTACATTTTCATAAACCGCCAATCAACAAAACGATTTTAACCTTTCCAATATAAGCTTACACAGTCCTAGTCTGTGGGACAGTACTACGTCAAAAACTTTCATGCCACTAAATTTAACACATGTTCGGCCATGCTTATTGCATGCCTCCAGTTAAATGGTGCTAAGTCTGGGATTAGGTGAGGGTTCACGTGATACTTTGTTATTGCTCTGGAAACTATTGTGGCCTGGTTTCTTCCAAAACGAAATTATTACTCATAAACTTAATCTCAGCTCACTCTGATGTATCGCACGCATGGCAGGTGGAATGCCATGTTCCTCTAGCATCATTGTCACTCACGGAGGAACTCGAACACACTTTCGACTGTCTTGCGGCATGATGCAGCTATAGATGCGTCTGAATATCAGGCCCAGAGCTTATCATGTAGATGATGGGAAACCATTAGATTGCGATACTTAAATCATACAACAGAAAAAAACATAAAACACACTGATTCACGCTCCTCCAAGTCCAACCATCCTGTTACTTATAAGATCTAGTGCCGACCAAACCTGTCGTATTATACACCCAGAGGACGGTTCATTTGATGAATTTGCCATAGGACTTAGAGGATTAGCTATTGACCATGACATTTCTAACATCAGCGTATAACCCCATGATCAATCCCTGACCATAATGCCTTATGATTAGCCAGACACGCCTTCCGTGTGGAATTAAACATATCAATAATAATAAACATAGCTGGTTTATTCTATGTTTCACAGGTGATTTTTTTATCGACTCAAATGTAAGTGATTTAGGTGAAAATCGGAATTCCCATTCATGCTCTTAAGAAGCAGTGAAATTCAGAATGATCATATTGCTATATATATGATAGTATTAACATCCACAAAGCAGTTATTATACGAGACAAAAGAGGCACTATTTCTTATTCTTTTGTGGTAATGAGTGATAATTGACGATGAGGACGAAGAAAGGATTGACGATGCATGAACGATGATTATGAGAACACATGGTAAAACTGATTATGGTGGTGGTAGAAGTTGAATTGATAGATGATGTTATGAATAAGCAGACAATTCCGACATTCTCAGGTGACAACTCTGAATCTTAAAGTCATTCTTACTTGTATTCGAAGATATTGTCGGTACCATCTCTTTAATAAACCAACGCGATTTACTATTTAAGCGAGTTTATCATTATCCCTACCCCGATTACCAGTCCGTTTAAGCTAATAAACTTAGAATGACGCACACCGTCTGTGTATAGCCTGGACTTGCTTCTACGCGACCTCAATGCTACTTATCATTGAGCTGGAAACAAGCAGCTGGATATCAATTGTCCAACAATTGGCGCCAACATGATGTAAAAACATTTGCCTATACAATCAGTCTCTCCATTTATTCCAGATGTCTGACTAAAGCCACACTACGTAGTGATGGACTGTCTGTAGTATCTATATGCTTCACGTAGGAATCCGACACCAGTAGACGCTCCATGTTTGGATGTGTCTGACCGTACGATTGCTGTAGCACATAACATATCCCTCTCACGCGATTGCCCTTGACAACGAAATAAAGCACATTCAAGGCCGTATATTGTTTCCGTTAGAGTAAGTGATGAAACTTTAATTCTGCTTCGCGTACACTCGCCGTGGTTGTCCGTGAACATACTTTCTCTATCCAGCCATGGCCAGCTACCGGTCAGTTTGTTGCTCCGGGAGGGCTACATTGGAATGTACAAGAACAGCGAGGGTCCAATACACAAAACTACCAAGCGTTATCCTCACAGAAAGCAGACGTATTATAGGATGCGGTCAAGAACATGTAGTGCTCGTTAAGACTTATCGTTTGGTTAACAAACTATAATTAAACGAACAAAACAAGGCCAGGAGGATGAACAAGCATTACCACGATGCTCACATTTGCGTCAATTTATCCATGGAAGGGGTCAATATCGACCAACAGGCTTACGTTGGCCATTAAAATCCTTCATATTCTTATGACGAATTTGTCCTTCTATCCCAGCGTGGTCAGAAGCTAAAGGTTGGTTCAAGAATGCCACACAAGGTATACGTGTTGTAATTCTTAAGAAATTACTATGAAGTTGGCAATCGGCAGTAACCATTGACCGAACCAGCTAGAAACACATAGCTGACAACTGATCAGCAACAGCGAAGTCCACCAACCAGTATATACCTCAATACATAATTGTGTTATTGTTGAACAAGTAAGTTTGTTACATGATCCGCGAGTACATATGTCTCAAGAAATCATAATGTGGCCAAACCCAGCAAACTGTCAAATTCGAATTACTCGCCTGATTGAATCATTTCCCGCAAAGGCGAACGCCGATTATGCAAATGTAAATGTTAACTCTCGATCGCTCTTATACACAACATGAAATGCCTTGCCGGGCTTGATGCCAACACGGTGTTTGCTTGAAATAAATAAAATAACTAATAATTAACGCGAGTTGAACAATCACTCCAGATAATAAACTAGTGATAAAACGACAATCAACACGTTACCCTTATATAGATTCAATATTCTGATCTCGATAAAACGGCTGACTTATGCAGTGCTTTCTCTCGGAAGTTTCTACAGAAAACTACTTTGCCATACCCCGTTTTGCCGAAAATCGGGATGCGACAAATCAGTGGCAGAAGCCTTTATTTTTGCCAGTGATCTAATTATACAATGTCCAACTCAGACATTCTCCTGATAGCTTTTAAAGACTAACTCTACCGCCCCCATTTTGCCCTTTATCCCTCTCAATACTCATGGTGTCATCATATATGTGGGAAAACTCACTACGTGTAGACCTATCCTCCTTCCTACTGAACCACGCGAAATGAGTCAGTTTCGACCGTCTACTGCTGTCAGGTGCCGTAAATGAGCTTGGCGAAATCTTAACATGCACGGACTTGGTAATAAAAGAAATTAGGCAACACCGCGTGTCTACACCATGGCGCTATTTTTAACGAGTCAGCGAGAAAATTTTGATTTCGAGGGCACCGCTCTGACACAATTTTCCCTTCCTCTCGCTGCACTGCCCCCGCTCCCTCCCCAATTAATATTCGCGGTGTATAGCCTTCAAAACAGGATAATCCCGACCCAATTAAATTGATACACGACGTTACAGACTTTAAGAAGGTTCTATTCGTCTCGCTCGATCGTACTTTATGTCTGTTGTTAAAACACATGTGCAGCCACACGCCGCTAAACACTGAGCACTGAATATGCTATTTGGTGAAATCTTCGTCAATAACGACAGTTCGTCTCTCTTGTGCAGAGGGCTACCCACCCTTTTCATTTTCCGCAGTGGAAACACTGGATATTGCCAACTTGTCCTACTTTCGTAAAGAGAACATGTGTGGCTAATCATTACATAAATTAGAAATGCCTCCTTACCATTTTTATGTAAAACTTGGAAGCTTGATTTACTAAGTTCCGCCATCCAAACGTTACCGCACAGATCGAGCAATCTGCTCTAACTTTGCTCAAATTCTTAATTCAATTACTCTCCCCATTTCGAAAGATGTGCGTTCACATTAATTAAATGACTGACTTATCTTACAACCCTACTCCACAGTAACGACCATCAGGGATCGCGTTTATTTACATAGCCAGCTATTCTCGGCTTTGTACGAATTCACGACGAAATAAGACGTGACATATGCTTTTAAACTCAATTACTTCATAAGATTATAAATATAAGGCGATATACTTTACAGAATAGTCACGCATAAACATACCATTAGACTTCGAACGGAAAGAAGAACTTCTTAACGTACGTCCATGTAGCAATTAAACGAGTCATGAGCTTGACAAAAACCACTGCAAACATATAAACGGGTATGCTGCTGATTAATTAACTTTGCGAGCGCTATCTCATCAGCGGCCAATAATACACCAAGCGATTACAAGTTTTGCGGTTCAACTATCAACGTCGAGAGCGACAGGGGCATACGCAAGACAACGCAGATTCAATAGATACGGACATGTGCCAGATAACAATGTTAAAGTGCCATATTTTAAACTAATCGAATACCTATGTAGTTTCTGTCCCCAGTTTATTAGGTATGATTTTTCTTGGTTCAGCAAGCCTACTTCCTAATTTATTATCGTTTCGAGTGATAGTAATAATGCCAGCTACAGTCTCGAGTCTTCGACCTGCACACTCCTAACCTATATACCGAGTCCATCCCCTTTCTAATTATAACCACATCAAGCGACGCAGTCTCAGTGAAACTGATATTTTTAAACTTGCGTTGCAGGACCAGATCCAACTCATACAGTAAAATGATGCCACAGTGAAAGATTTTCTTCTAAAGCTTCCATTCTCCACATACATAAATACCCAGAATTTAAATCATGCACTTCGGGAACATCAAATATAATAACTTGCAAAGTCGCGACGACAAACATAGCCGAAGAATTCCAGCTTCACAGAATACACCTAATCGTGCCAGTGCTCATACTCATTCTCACAACGTCAACTAAATCTGGTCATTTTCAAACACCTTTTACAATGTTACTAAGACAGTACGAATTTCAAATCTGGTTATCCTAGGATAAGCCTAATCCTTCATTTTCATACTTTCCTTTTTTTTTTCTCCTTTGGCTTCCAGTGGAAAACCTTGTTTTCCCCCCAGGCTGCGCTCCTCGGAGTTTATACGAATTGTCCAGCGACTATGAATTCAGGAACACGCCCACAAACATGGTTCGACGGGGCCCTCATGCACAACATTCGCCTTCAACGGCGGCAAGTGACGCTATCAGAACCATTCTTCGGAGCAACGCGTACCAAAGAAAGCCATGAAATACAACAAAATCATCCTGTCCGAGTACGGTAGCCGTCGGCCCCAGACCATGCAAAAATTCCTGGAAACATTGCCAACACACTTTCTGCCGCTCAATGTGACAGATAATAATTAATACATAACGGTGTACTCACTGGAGACATGTGTGTATACGGCCGACGGACACGCACACGCCCAGCGAACAAGACTCAACTTGGGGACCTCAGTAAGCAAGAACAAACGTATGGTGCGTCCTTTGTCATTATCTCGATCTTATATGTTTTAACATATCCTTGCATGACACCTATTATGAATTTTCAATGTTGTCAAAATTATGGCGGGGGGGGGTGTAGCGCAAATCAATATGCTTTGCTCCCCCCTAATATTTTCATTGTGCGACTCCCCCTTGCACTCCAGGATCGACGCCCCCTGGATAATATATGCAGCCATACTAAGGCCGCTCCTCGCAACAAAAAGCATTGCTTTGCCCTTCGATTTATGTTGTTCAACGGCTGGTAGTTGAATGTCGAATATAATGGAACATAAACGCAGTTAGTAGGACTGAATACAGACAGTAAATACTTCGATGTGCAAACAACATAAATGAATGATGAGACTCTATGAGCGCTCTTGGACGGATTTTGGAGACCCCCACGAGCTCAACGTCCTGCTAACAAAAGCTGTGGTACTTGAGCGTGTTTAAAATCCTAGTTTTTACAACACAAACGGTTATTCAAGATTGAAGGCACCTTATTAAACCGGCAACATATTCGGACGAATTGAAATATAGGCTGTTCCATCATAATCTGTTTCTATACTCGCTTATTATGTTACACGATCTAAGGCGAACGTAAGCAGGGTGGTACTTCGCCATTACACCTTCTGTTCTGACGCTTAAAAGACTCAGCCACAAATTTCAGACTAATGTTTTCGATGAGTCATGGTAGGTGGATAATGCTAATGTCTTCGTTCTATTATCCATCTCTATCCCACCATTATGGATCTTGTTTACACACTGCGCCGTATGATACGGCCTCCGCACGCACAGATGGATCGAGACGGCGTGTTCGTACACATGGGTACCTCTTACTGACGGGATCCTATACAACATCATCACAATCTCACCGAAACCGCATAACAGGTAGGCCCCTATTAGGATGCGGGGGGGGGGGTGTGGTTAGTGTTAAATATAGAGGTGAAAGGGGTTGGGATTGTGATTGCTATCCCCTCACATTTTCAGGTTGGGGAATGGAATGTAAAAAATTATGCCCCACTTGCTTCAAGGAAGATGATAAAAACGTAATACGCAGAGTAGAAGTGAATACATTCATGTAGATGATGATGACGATGACGACGACGACAACGACTATAATAATAATAACATTAGTTCTACCATGACCACCACTACAACAATAACAATACTAATACTAATACTAATACTAATACTAATACTAATACTAATACTAATACTAATACTAATACTAATACTAATACTAATACTACTAATAATAACAATAATAATTAATAGTAATGATAATAATAATAAATTAATCATCATCATCATCATCATCATCATCATCATCATCATCATCATCATCATCATCTTTACATCATCATCACTGGCAATCGTCTGAACCAGGACGGAAAGGAGTGTTACAAACATTGAAATCGCCCCCCCCCCCACACCCTTCAACTGAAGACCTGGCTACGCCGATGGTAAATACACATCTGCCTTCCCCCTCACCGAATGGCGTCTCGACTATTTCGTTACATAACTTGTGTGGCGACGAGAAGATGCAGATGAGTCATTTTTCGTGTCTAGATCAGAATGGGAGGATAATATCGGCAAGGATCGGTGGAAGCATGTCTCCACATCATTATGAGTCACTGCGTATGTCTCGATAATGATAAATACACACGTCACACTTACACCTAGACGCATAGATACATACGTAAATCTACCTGCACGTGTTATCTTTTTCACTTTGTAGGAGGGTCTATTGAAATTACATCCTTTCGAAACGATCACAACTAAAAATACTACGCCAACTGTTACAGAAGACACCACCACTCCATTATTTTAATTTGATCAAACGATTGCATTACGTAGGCCTATAAAGAATTCGTAACGGTTGATGCGTCTCTTCCTCACCGATTTATACGCTATAAATAGGAATGATAATTAGCTGGAGAGTGTGAAGAG
>JZLH01S0089219.1:18241-36766 GCA_001188425.1 Eucidaris tribuloides | reverse complement strand
GTGTGTGTGTGTGTGTGTGTGTGTGTGTGTGTGTGTGTGTGTGTGTGTGTGTGTGTGTGTGTGTGTGTGTGTGTGTGTGTGTGTGTGTGTGTGTGTGTGTGTGTGTGTGTGTGTGTGTGTGTGTGTGTGTGTGTGTGTGTGTGTGTGTGTGTGTGTGTGTGTGTGTGTGTGTGTGTGTATCTCGTTGGACAAGGTATGTACGCTTCTGTGAATGATTTGTGCCTATCTCGAATTATGTTATTTATGCAGAAGGCTTCGCCTTACACTCTAAGAACGGAAATGTTATTTCAACATTTAAAATGGCCGAGCAGTGACCAAACTGTACACACTATCTCCGATCTTGAATCCAATTTCTTATCCATAGGGGCGTCGATCCGTGTTTCGGATTTGGGGGGGGGGGGCAAAAGTGAAAAGCGAGAGTGTATGCGTGTTGCATTCCATTTTACTGGTGGTTCTAAAGAAGACACCACAAATTTAAAATGCAACTCGATCCAATTTTCCAATAGACTATAGAAAGTGAAATGTTGATTTTGACGAATAACATACATTGAACTTTCGTTACAAAGAACATTGACATATAACCCAATCTTGTAAAAAAAATGTTTCCAGTCCTAATTATTGATTTTTTTCTCCTTATTGTATTGTTTTTTAAACCCGGATATAACAATTTCAGCATAACAAAGTAAATTGCCTGGTTCCAAAGAGTTTGTTATAACGACAGACTCCTATATTTGCAAACGTCAACAAGATATTTAGATTCCAAACTGATTGAAAAACGTGATGATTTACACCAAAACTGAGAGTGATTGATTTGCATAAGTAACTCAGATTTGATCTGTCAATTACTGATATAGAAATTCAAAGTTTAAACATTCGTTATTTTTCAAGGGGATCAACGATGTTCCAAAGCATTTGCAGAATCAAACTTCAAAAGTGCTTCAAGTTGTGTGTGTTTATCAGGGTTCCCAACATTTCATGCATCAAAATTCTCCGATTATTCCCTCATGGAAGTTAAAAATTCCAGGTTCATCATTTTGACAAGTGAATCGGTGAATTCACATAGGGCCATAGTTCTCATTTGTTTACAAATCCACTGAATCAAGTTCCCGCTTTGCTCATTTCTTTCTCGCCTCGTGTCTGTACCATGGACATGACGCAAAAAATTCAAACCACTGGACAAACAGAATCCCCTGATTTTCCACGAATTGAGGGATTTTTCTTAAATTCCCTGATTGGAAAAAGGGGGAATTTCTTTCCAGGTTTTCCCTGATTTTCAGGTTGGATAGGCGAAGATTTCAATAATTTTTTACATTATGACTGATTTTAGATTGAGCTCACTTCCGAGAGTGTAGCATGAAGCCATTAAATTATCTTTTAATTTAATCTCTGCAAATCCCAAACCCGTCTTAAAGACACAAGTTAACAACGACCAATGACCACAGTTTAAAAATATGAGCTACATAATCCTCCATGATCTAAGTGTCTTTGACAAGGCCTAAATGATCATTCAGTGCTTTAAAAAATGAAAATCTAGGAGTACTCAGGATGACCAGATTCACCTTGCCCATTTCCTCCCATTGACTACTGTGTGTAGATTTAGGCTATTTTATACTCCACCACACTACTAATTGTTTAGTCATGCATAGTGGCAGAATGACTTTCCAAACTTTTGTATTCTAGGATGTTTATTTGTCCATTTAAGCACTACTATGTTGCTCAGATATAAAAATTTGACACTTTTTCTTTTTTTTAATTGAACCTCCACAATGTTAGCTTGTGTGTTTAACTGATATGTTTTATTATCTCTCCCCAATGATAATTCTTAAAAGAACAAATACAAATGATTTTTATTAATACTAACAACTCATATTAATAACAAATCAGAACTTATTTGTTTGCAAAATATTTCACATTTTTAAAAGTTTATTTACACAAGTATTTACACAGCATACAAATTCATGAAACATTTCAATGGTGTCACAGATGTAAAGACCCTACCCCCCTCCGCCCCGCCCCCAAAAAATATATATACATGTATATGTAAATGATATAAATCATCAAAAAGAACTATAGATGCTCCAACAATTTACAAACAACAACAAACAAGCAAACAAAAGAATAACATTAGGCTTATTGGGTAACGTAATCTGTTTACATGTATTTGTTTTGTTTCTCTGACAAAAGTTGTCAATACATGTATTTTCTTTCCCAGGAATATATGGGTCCTGTTTTGAGAAGGAATTAAATCATAAAGATAAACAAATCTCACAAAGAACAGAATGAAAGAGAGGAAATGGTTCAGGGTAATTTTAGTGATATTTAGTCTTTCATATCATTAGACAAATTAATGTCAAGCTCTGTCCTCTGATGTGCTTGATACATGAAAATATAGTTTGTCACTTTTGTTTTCAATTATGCTTTCTTCAAGCCATATTTCAGAGTGAAATAAGGTCGTGATCACATTACACATATGTGGGTTCGTACCTAGGTAGTGATGTGGTGTCGATCCACATTGTGTTCGCGTTCACACTACCGCAATAATCCACATCGAAAGTGAGTTATGACGTAAGTGGCGCGAATCCACTTACCCGGATGTTAGAATGACCCGGAAGTGAAGCGCCGTTACCACGGAAACAAATTGAAAGTCGGCATATCCAAGATGGACGACACTGTATTTGCCGCTGTGTCGTATTTGCACACTGCATTTCGCCATAGAAATCGCATTCGCCGATCTCGTGCAAAATTTAGATTGCGACAAATGTATGCAATATATGATTCTTTCATTGCCATCTATCAAAGGCAAATGCTACTCTGCATGATTGTTACAACGGGACTGATTTTTGCGGCGACGATACCAGCCGAGAGGAGTGAATGGAGCAAAGCCCTTCCGGTATATGTGGAGTCGATCCAGATCGACTCCACATATTGCGTTCACATTACAAAATTTAACTCACCTCCTAGGGTCGAAACTACCTCAATCAGGTACTTTCGATCCACATCATGGATGTGGAGTCGATGTAGGGTCGAAACCACTTGTTTCGTGTTCACATCAGTGGGGGAAGTGGTTTCGACCTAGGGTCGACTCCATGTCCCTACATCAAATGTGCCTAGTGTGATCACGACCTAAGATATTTTAGCCTTCAATTGAGATATATTTCAAAGCTACATTTTCAAAGATATTGGTTTTTACACTGTCCCAGCTGAATCCAGCTGACAATTGTTCGGATGACAAAAGAAAGTTAAGATAAGACTGTAGCACAATAGGCAAGGTCGGAATAAGAAATATGTATGTCCTTCCCATTGGATACCTACACAATGAACTTGGATATTTCCAGTTTTGAGTTCGGAAATTTTTCCTACCACAATTTCACATTTTCATATGATACGCTATTAATATCATTAATCCCATATTGCGGCAGTGTCGCAATAGTATCACCATTATGTGAATTCCAAATAATGCCACTGCCACCTCTTGGTGGCTGAAGCATTAAAAAATATAGGCAGATATAAAGATACCAATGCTAATGGACAAGCATAATTAGGAACACATAAAGCTTTCCATTTCTTTGTCTGATTTGAGCAATATTACAGACTATCATTGATGTCATGATAGCGTACCAAAATGCACAATTTTATTTTCATACAATGATACATGCTCAGAACAATTCTTGTATGCATACGCGTCCGCAGGGGGGTGTTTGGGTGTTCCAACTCCCTCCCCCTTTTGCCAAAGGGGGTGTTAACAACCCCAAACACCCCCTTTTCCCCATAATCACCCCCCTTTTTTCACGATATCACTCCCCTTTTTTCGTCAAAAGGGGTGTGTTTGAAAATGTGAAATAACCCTGAAAACATGTACTAAATGTTGATTTTTCTTGGATCTTGAAAAATACTTTTTGTCACTAACCCCCCCCCCCCCCTCTCGTTGAGTGAGTTTTCGGCGGCTGGCGTGTAACCGGGAAAAATTTTGGACCTTGGATTTGGAAAAAAAAATGTTCATCACTACCCCACATTATGGCTCATTTCACAGTTCTCGAGTCCAATTAATATGTTTGTTCACTGTAATTAGAATGGTTTATTCTAACATTTAAAGCCACAATTAAAAAAAATGTGAGCTACATAATCCTCCACGCCAAAGTGTCTTTGATAAGGTCTAAAAATGAAGCCCTGAAAAAATTGTATTTCAAAATGATTATTTAGTGCTTTAAAAAAGTGAAAATCGTAAGTTGACCGGATTCACCTGCCCATTTCCTCCAATAGACTTACCGTGTGTGGATCTACACTATTTTTTACTAGCCCCGAGTACTAATTGTTTATTCATTCATATCTTGCCAGTGGCAGCATAAATTTCTGAACTTTTGTATTCCAGGGTGTTTACTTGTCCATTTAAACACTACTATATAGCTCAGATAGCAAAGTTTGACAATTGTTTAAATTGAAGCTCCACAATGTCAGCCTATTACTTTAAGTCATCCTCTGAAAATTATCCAGGGGTGTTACAGAACTCTCAGCACATCAGCTTCTACTGGCCTGATGTTCACCACACCAGGGAGCTGTTAATAGAAGGAGTGGAAACGAGCTACTCTTCCTTGTTCCTATGTGCAAAGCCACCAAAATGTTATGTGCTAATCCACCACCGTTGAGCATGTGGTTAGACATAAGATCTCACGAATATTCAGGGTTCAAACTCTTATATCAGGAAGACAGTATCTAAGCAACTGTTTGCTGTCCCTTTCAATGATTTCTTATCAATTGTTGAATGTGTAATGGGTTGAATGAGCAAACACAAACTTTTGCAATTTCATACCTTTTTGAAAAAGGCTTTTTCAATTGCAAAAATATGAAAAACATTTGGAGGCATGCACTAGTGAAGTACTTTATATCGAAGATTGCAAATCATGGAATAAATGATGGGACCTTAAAACATGTGAAAATGATCAGAATATCCAAAATATTGAGGTTTTGTCAGGATCTAAATTTCTTTTCACAAACACTAGCACACAGGTTTTGGAAGATGGGAGTACTAAATATGAAAATTGTTTGATGCACTACTCCCTACAAAAGTTTTTACAAATAGTGAGCAGACCACAAAATTTGGCCTATAGTTTGATAAATGCAGAACTGGTGCCTGTTGTTTGAATTCACCCACAGTGGAAGACCAGCTCAGCACATGGAACTTCAAAGCTACATGGAATGTTATGCGTCCATTGTTAAGCTTTAGAACTGAAGCATTACATTTGCATAAATGACAAGAGTGTTCACTCCTATTTGCAGCTCCCTGAACACACCATTACATTTTTTTCCACATTTGTCCCAGCAATTCCCTCCGTCACATTCTACATTCAATTGTTCATCTTACTGTGATTCTTCCAACAAACTTGGTTCCTCAGTAAGATATCAACATCCTTCAAGAGTAACTATCAATCAACTGCTGCTATACATCCTTATCTCTTTCCATGTCTGAGTCCTCCAATTTCTTGATTTCTTCCTTGAAGTGTAGAATGGCTTCCTTGCTCTGCTTCAGACGCTCATTTAAATCCTGGATCTCGAAGCGGATTTTCTTGCGAGCCGATTGCAATGCCGCCACCGTCTTCTCTTCGACGTCTTGGACTGTGATAAAAGACAGAAACCAACACTTGAGATAAGTAGAAATATCACTGAAGGTGATTAACACCCCCACCCCATCAGAATGGCCTTATGTGCCATTACCATGGCAATGCAATTTCAAAAAATTCAAATGTTATGCACATCTTCACCCCAAGATCAATGCGTGTGCCAAATTTCATGAGTATTGCTCAAAAAATGAGGAAGTAGTTCAATCCACACTATTTTTGCCTGATTTCTTGCCAAAATATGTGGTTACCATGGCAATGCAGTTTCCAACACATTCACATCTTCACACTAAGATCACTGTGTGTGCTAAATTTCATGAGCATTGCTAAAAAAATGAGGAAGTAGTTTAATTCTCAAAATTTGCAACAAAGTGTCTCACTGACAACCGTACACTGATTCCTATACCCCCTTCAAACAACATTTGGCGGGGGTACAATAAATCCACCACTTTCAGACGTTACAGCCAGCCAATGTTGTATTCAAGTCCAGCATCGAGACTAATGTAATAGAGACCTCCGCCTCAGTCTGAGGCATCTGAACAAATCATATGGAAGTAAGAATTCAATTAATAACTAGAAACAAAGTTCAATTTATTTCTGTAACTTGGATTAAAAAAATTCTCTATAGTGTGGAAATGGCTTAAGTAGATGGGCAATTCTGTGCACATTGTCAGTTTCCTTTTAAATACTCATAATACTGTACTCAAATTACTGATATAATGTTATATCAAACAAACCATGCTAGTAAGAAAAAAATAATAACTCCCCCTACCCTTTTCGAGGGAGCACTATCAGAAGTAACCATTATTCTTATCTTAACCCACTGGAGACAATTTGATTTTGATATAATATGCATTATCCATAGACCCCAGCCTGAGATATCTTGTACTTAGTATCCAACAGATTAAATTTCTTGCAAAATTTGAAGAATAATTTCTCTAAGAACAGGAGAGACAGTCTCCAATAATACAAAAGATACAAGACAAGAAGAATATAAAGAAGATTTATCACCATCACAGGTGCTCCTCGAATTGATCATGCAAAAAGGAAACATGAAATTTATTGTCATTAGTGGAAAATTATGGGGGCAATGCACTATTGCAAAACAGCAAATTCTGGGTCAGAATACATTTCCTGTTTTGACAGTTTGGAGGGCTACATTGAGACACCTTCCAAAAGTCTTTATTCTTTATCTACTTTGTTGTTTGTTGTACATAGCGTAACTTACAAACTATGGCTGCTCTTAAAGGCCCACAGTCAAGAGAGGATGTCAACTAATCCTGGAATACAAGTACATATTCACGATCATGAACTTTTGCAGTGCCATTGTGTACAGATTGTGGGAGGAAAACAAATGTTGTATTTTTTCCACACTGTCATGGTTGTTTCCATTGCATTATGGGTACGATTAGTGCACCCTTTTAATGATTTTAGTCAAAAGAGGATTTTTTCATCCTGTCGTGACAGTGGGCCTTTAAACTGAAACTTGTGAGGGGTGGGGGTGGGGTGGGGGGGGAGTGATTATCCCTCCCATGTGGTCTTTTATACCTCTCTTTTCTACCTCAATGCTCATAATAATCCAGTCAGTTTCGGGTTAATGTTTGGTACTGATAGAAAATACCAGCCTTTTCCTATTGATCATGTCAATACTGTATGAGTAGCCGAATTTGCAGAATTATTCATAAATTAAAGAATCTCAAGTGATAATAGAACATGTGCATTAAGTCCTGTCAGGCTGCCACTCTCCTACTTATGCATAAAACAGGAATTGTTTGGCAAATACTTCTGATTTTGCAAAGAAATATTATGCCATTACATTATGGAATTTCATGAAGGCCACATACACAAATAGGCATTTTCGAATTGTCATTTTGGACGTTTCATTCCCAGGAACCTAGATATAATTTGGATATGTTATGAAAACAGCCTATTCTATCCGATATTATGAGTGCATTAAGAAATCGACATGCAACTTACAATCTGTTTCATGTTTGTAGGAGCCTAACGTCAGTGCTCTGGTTCCTGTTAGTAGCTGTTGCATCATGGCGGTGGGATCTTGGAATATCTGAAAGAAAGACGAGAAGCACCACTTCACCACATCATTTAAAGAAAACAAACATTCTGAACAGATTTATATGAATACTCTGTTCACATATACCCAATAACTGTTGACGTAAGTCATATTTGAATTAAAAATCCAGTACACAATTCGCTTACATGTGAACAAAGTCATCTTTACTCATACTTCAAAAAGTTATCTCAAATCAAATTCTGAACTGAAAAGAAAACAACTTGAGTTGTTTTATTGAGTTGATTTTTACATGGTTTAATACGACTAACGATAAGTTCACACCTGGGTGAGCACAAGTTGTAATAAGTCATGTTAAATTTGTCATTATTTTGTACAAGATTTTAACCGATACATAATTCATTTCAAATATCACCTGGCAACTGTCTGCAGACATGCTGTGTAAATATTGATGTGTTCCAAGTATATTCAACATGACAACTTTTTCTCCGAAACCAAACTGCTAAACAAGTACAATACTTTTACTGCAAACTTTTACTTGCTTACTTACCAATTCATCATAGTGTTCTGAGAACAATGTCTTCTTCCCTAACATAAGGTTAGTTTCTGACTGGAACAGCTTCAGGAAGTGATATACTGTCACCTGCATTAAAAAAAAATAATATGATTCTTGGTATGAAATTCACATCGGTCTCATCAGGTCAGCTAAAAACCAGTGCACATGTGATCTAACTGATTGCCAAGAACTGATAGTCGGAGAGAAACTCAGTCCCGTTATGTTCATGCTTGATTCTCCTTGAGTAAACAAATTCACGACAAATCCTTCCAGCCAGAAGACACTCCAGCTGGTATAATCTTTCAACAGTTTGGTTATAGAGGCATTTTTTAATTTCTCCCAATCACGTCACTGCCCTTCCCTAAAAAGGCTGGGGGGGGGGTCGGAATCCACCCCCCTAGACGTTTCGCGCAAAATGTCTGCGATGCGCGAAGCAGTTGCCACGGCGTTTCATGACTTTATTCTCTCGAATGTCGCGCATCTTTTGAGACCAAATTTGCGACGTCCGGGTACGCAGTTCCCAAGTTACGTAACATTTTGTACTTGCATGTCACCCCCAAAATCACTCAAAAAACGTGATTTTGTGTACATTTTCAATACAAATTGTGTTTTCAGCCCAAATTCATAAATGTATGATTATTTTTACTTTTATTGGTTGAAATTAATTAATTTTGTGCTGTTTGTGACCGCAAAAGTGTCCCCGACAAATTTCATCAAAGAAAAAATAGAAAACAAAATGTTGAAAAAACAAAGAAATACATAAGAAATTTGAAAACACAATAAAATACATAGGAAATCAATTTTGATTCCAGATTTTTTTCAAGTAAAACTTGCTAAGAATGCTGAAAAGAGTGTCCAGACACAAAAATTAGCAGTTTTGGAGCTTTAATTAGTGATTTACAGCTTAATTATGATTTCACGCATAAATTAGCATAATTAATTGATACGAAATTAATTCCTGGTAATTAACTATACAGTCTTGTAGATTATGTAATGGGTAACGTGCGTGCCGATTTTCGGCGCGATCGACGGCCGAGATCTCAGGGGGGGCGGAATCCAACCCCCCCCCCCCCCCCCCCCCGACTATAGCATAGCCAAAAAAGCCCAGCCTGATTAAGGTTAATACATGAGACACACAATTACATTTTTTTTTTGTATATGTAGTGAGCAGTTATGATGAAGCAAAAATAAAACTATTTTTAGAGTCAAAATTTGCAAGTTGAGGGGATGACTACATTGTGTCATGAAGAGTTTTCACACAAAAATTGAAGGTTAACTAAAAACTGAATTCATTGTCATATTGAGGTTTGAAACTAGTTTGGGATATGTCCATAATAATACAGCAATAACAGCAGCATATTTTGTTCGTGATTGTCACCAAATTGGTTTTCTTGATAAATGGCTACAATACCTTCCATTTACCCACTTTGGGATTGTGTATACCGGTAGCTGTTGCTTTGTTGGAGGACAGATAGTCCAAAGCGCAATGCATCATTGAGCGAGGGCGCTAACAAGATACAAGATCAGAGCCACAGATAGAGTTTGACCTGCTGGGTTTCAAATACATGTAGATTATGACATGGAGCCTACATCATGTGATTACCATTAAACAATGGGCTCTTGCCTGAAGCATCATTGTTAATGTGGTATCATGTGACATCAGGCTCCATGTTGGAACCTATTGAAAGAAATTTGTTCCAACTTTCTTTATCTCAGCTGTGTACAAGATATATAGCTTATTCATGTTCACTCACCGGCCGTTCATTTGGATCCACAAAGAAGATCTTGATGGTGATCTCAAATTCACCCCATCCCGTCTCTGTGACTTCATATGGAGGTTTGCTAACCACTGAGAAGCAATACAGAGATAACGATAATGCGGTAACATAACCGCCCACGAATAAAATAAACAAAAATACAAAATCAATAAATAAATTATTAATTTTCTCTAGGATTTCTTTTTTTTAAATTTATGAAACCATATATTGTTTTTTGGGCATTTCACAGTGATACCAGCCTGAAGCTAAATTCTGATTTAAAGCCCAAGTTTATTTTGGGGGATTTTTTTTTAATTTGAAAGCTTTATGCCCAAAGGTCATATCACACCAATAACAGATTCTGAATATCTTTTTTTTTTTTTAATTAATTAATGAAAAATCTTGGGGGGGGGACCCCTGAGATTAGAGGGTACCCCTAAGATTTTCTACTATATTTTACATTATATAGCATCCAAGGGTTAATTAGGTGTTAATGGTTTATCGCGTATATACTTGTACGTCACTCAACTAAAGAGCAAAGTCTGTTCGTGATAGAGGTTATATCTCAGATAAATTAAACCTTGTTAACATTTGGATGCACATATAATTATCTTAGTCAGAATTGGGGGTTACCGCGTTTAAGTCCCCGAGATTTTCATACATTACTATAAAAAACATACAACGAGATAGACTTTTACTCAGATTGTTATATGGCTGTGTATGGACCTCTTGGGCATAAGCTTTCAAATAGAAAAACAAGCAGCCCGGGGGGCCACGACGCTACCTCGAGGTGCTCCGCGATGAATCTTATGGGCCATAGAAAAAAACATTCATTAGTTTTGCCTTGCGAGTGAATATCTAGCACCGAAGTAGCAAATGAAACCAGTTGAGAAACTTTGCATCCCTTTCATATAGCTGATGTCAATTAAAGTATCATTTAACATCCGTTTTATAAAACAGGACGCCTAGTATCTTAACGCACCGAGGGAATTTGACTTTGAACTACTTTATGTAACTTGACTCTTAAATCAGTGAGGTCTTGTTACGATTTCTTACTTCTCAAGTTTGTGTTACAAATGTGTGATGGGTTAGATAAATGTTAGCTATGTTTGGGCCTTATGGCCTGCCCCTGGGCCAGGGGCTGATGTACAATTCAAATAATCTTTTACTTCCCTGAGAATCATCCAGCCAAGTTGGTTTCATCATTGATGTGAATGTGAGTTTCTTTATTAGGGCCTCACGCAAACTTTTGCCCATGTGGGTCCAACGGCGCTACCTGGCATATGTCATTGAGGACAGTTAATTCAGCAATATAGATGTTAGTACACACTTAAGTGCCTAAACTTAAATATTTGGATCTAGAGAAGCGTCAATTTTACAACCCGAAAGAAGAAACTTGATTCATTTTGATCTGTTGACCCTATCATATGTGACATATTGACTACATTATGTCTTTGACCCAAATCACATTGAGGTATGTTACGCATCTTCACCCAATTTGGTTACAAATGGCGTTTGGGTTGAATTACCTGTTTGGGCCCTATGGCTGCCCTGGGCCCCCCCGGGGGGGGGGGGGGTGATGACTCTTCACGAACCTTTTCCCTCCCCGAGGATCATTCCACCAACGTTTTGGTCTAAAATTCCATTGATGTGATGTGAGTTATTCCTATAGGCCATAGCCCAACTTTTTGCCCCTTTGGGGCAAACGGGCCACCTCGGGATTTCATGATGAAATTAATTCAGAAAATCGAGGTATCTGAAACAAAAGTGGTTTAATAATAATTCTGGAATCTAGAGAAGACGATGTTTGAAACTACTACTTTGGCCTTTAGGTCCCTGCCCGGGCCCTAGGCCCGGGCCAGGTTGCACATTGAGGACTTGATCCCCTCTAGGGATCATTCCTGCAAGTTTGGGGGCAAATCAATCATGCATTTTGAAGTAAGAATGTGAAATTGCATAAAAGTTTACGTACGCGAGACGCACGATGAACGGAGGACAAAAACGATCGCAATAGTCTCACTTGAGCCTTTGGATCTAGGCTGAGCTTAATATACTAATGTGGGCTTTAAGGATTTGTTTTACAATTTCAGAAGGTGAGTTATGCCAATATTTTGTTTACACCCTATCTACTAGAGGCAGTTCACTTCATGTTCATCTAACAAACTGTATCTGAAATGCTCCATGAAATTATTTTTCCTTACACAGCAACTACATGTGTGTGTTCATCTGTTGCATTTATATGGACTCAATATGAAATTTCCTGTAATATCCCAAACCCCTCAATGTATAATATAAATCTCATTCTCATAAGACATGATTCAACAATACAGTGACCTTTACAAAAGGAATTCATCATTTTCTATGTAAAAGAAACAGAGCTTTTTAAAAACAATGACATCTACACTTTATTCCTACACTATGGTTCTTTTTTCATTTCTACTTGAAAGTACTAAGTAAAATGCAGTTTTTTCCTTTCATACTTTCTGAGGAATAAAGAATTTAGGCATACAAGAATATTATCAGAATAATTTGGCAGTTGGCTAATTCTTAATAAAGTTACAGTTCAACAATTTTGTCAAAGTAAAAATCAAGAACACTGTCTTTTATCATAAAATCTTACCTCTAAGTGGATTGGCGTAACTTTCATGAAGTTTGAACTGTATCTTCTTGACGTAGGTTGACAGGTCCTACATAAAAGGAACAGAAGTAAACAAAACAACCAACATTGTGAATAGTCTAGTCACATCAAAACACATCAATAACTGCATTCAAAATAACAATACCAAAATGAAAGTTTTCATGCCAAAAATACTACAATAAACTTATTTACTGGTCTACATTTTCATTCAACCCTTCAAAAAAAATTTTGTTTGAGTTAATTTTTTTTTGTTTGTTTTACAGTTAATGTCGTATTCTAATGGACAGATAAAACATTCTAGATCACTAGACACCAACTTATATACTATTCAAAATTGTTCCTGATCCTGTGAGATGGGGACAGACATATATGAGGTGTTAGGAATACTTAGGATACCCCCATCCCCTTCTCAGTCAGTATTCCAAACCTTGAGCAAGCAGGGTCTAGGGTTATCAGACAGAATATTTCTGCACTGTCTGACAACATAACCTAAATTTCATAGTTTTTTGGGGGAGGGGATAAGTAGAATAACAGAAGCCTTAAATCATTCTAAAGTCTATCTACAACAGGGATGGCAGTTTCTTCCGCAGGCGTTTTTTTCCGCTGGTTTTTAACGTCCCTTTCTGCTTTTTTGGAGGAAACAAAAAAAAACTCCAAAGTGTTTCTTTTTTAGTTATTTATTCAAGATTTTCATTTTAAAAATATTGATTTCTTGGATTTAACTTGTGTCAAGTGTTTTTTTTTCCTGTTATCTGTTAAATATGTCATTGCCATACAAGTCTTTGTTGTAATTTATACTACCGTAATACTCCTAAAACTACTGCATTTCATATCATTTATTGGGCCCGGAAATATTGTTTGGAGGTTTTTTCCAGTTTTTTTCCAGTAAAAACCAGTTTTAACTGGTTTCTCCCAGTTTTTTCTGTTGTCCCAGAAACAGTGGAAAAAAATATTTTTTTTTCCAGAAGAAACCCAACCCTGAATTACAAGTATCTCCAATCCTATCCTTAGTTTGGGGATGACTTTGTACAGTGCTTGTACAGTATAGCACTGCGGCATGCCCCCCCCCCCCCGATTACATCAGGAAATTCAAAGGAACCAATCAAGTGGTTTGATTATCATCTTATTGCCCTACTGTATATACAACCTAATTAACCTAATCAATTAAAGGTGGCAGGGTGTGGATATTTGAAAAAACAGAAGTGCATGCGATTAATCATACCAACCTCATTCCGGAATGGCTTCACATAAACAGTCCATTGATGTGTATGACCATCTTCTTCCCGTTTCTTTCCAAAGTAGCGAGAGACATTGCCATATACAATAGGCTTTATAATTGTGATACCCTGAAGACAATGACGATAAAGTATTTTCTGTCAGACTGGGCAGGTCTGGATTAGTTTCATTTCAACAATACACACATACAATAGCCTATCGTGACATACAGACAACAGATTGTGCACAAAACAGGAAGTTGCATAAATTCACATAACAAGCCTGTAAAATAGTGTGCATATAGTTGCTTTTTTTTTAACTCTTAATGTGCCGAAGTCGCAGATCTGAACCACATAATACACATAAAGTCCATAGAGGTTTAAATCCTCTGGCACGTTAAGAGTTAATGGCACTGCTCCATTTATGTTGCTGTACATTAGCATACACTGTATCTGCCCTTTCAGACAACCTGTGAAAACTCATGACTCGAGTGATGCCTATATGAACATATTCTTGTCCACTGATCAATACTAACTACTGCAAAAGTTGAGGCAAACTGTATGATCCAATGCTTACAAAAATCCACTAGCATGTACAAATATCTTTATTTTGAAGGCTACAAGAAGTCAATATTAACGTGATGCAGCAAGATACATTTTATACACACACACACACACACACACACACACACACACACACACACACACACACACACATGCACACACACAAACACACACACATACTTGTACTACTACTCCCTCCCAAATGCGGTTGTAATGTTTAGATGGTTACAGTCTTACAGTATAGACATGCAATTGCAAATGAGGATGTACACACATGATAATTTGACCAGCAATTGAGGACACCCTCCATCCCAACTGGGGACTGACACTGTAAAATTTTGTTTTGTGATTTAATTTTTAATCCAGGACAATTTTTGTGTACAGTAATCCCCCCCCCCCTTCAAAAAAAAATATATATAACAGTTATATATGATGGCCTCATACGATTGCTTATCAAATTTTTAATTGTTTGCACTAATGTTAGGTACAGAGTCTACAGTAGGAAATCGCAAACCCCATTTTAAATATTGTGGATTGTAATATTTAAGTAGATGGACTACCGGTAGTCTATCCATTTGGGAGGCCACAGGGATTGAAAATGTATGCACAGTTGCACACACTATGAGGACTTGAAAATACAAATACATGTATCTTCCGTGGACACCATGATTGGAGAATATTCCGAGGACGAGCGCTTGAAATTTGACCACACGACCGAGGACAATTCCAGTCAGATGACAGAGGATGTGTGTCTACCATCCAAACACTAATAAAAACACAGTAATAAACATGTTTTACTATACATTCGTGGACATCACCCAAAATGTAAGAGAATGTTGTAACAGAGATGTATCATGATGTAGATTGAAAAGAACGTAATTATTCCGAAGATGAGGAATTCGGGTCCTCGGATGTTTGATCAAATTTCAAGTGTCCCCTCGGAATAATAGCCGTGAAAAACACACACACGCGCACGCACACACTGATGAAACACCTTGTTGTAATCATGCCATGGAGTTTCGAGTGTGACTTTGTGCGTGTGTGTGAGACAACGGAGCTGAGCGTGCCGTGAGGAAGAAGAAAGCCAGGGAAATTGAGACGAGTTACCTTGATCCGACCACCTGAATCAGGTCCATATTCAGTCGCAATCTTCGACTTCAGTGCTGACATGGTTGAGTTCATCAAGAGACCTTCGCCTTTGACTCGGCGTAGAGTTACGTCGACTACCTCTTCCTCCGGCTGCACTATCCGATGTGATGACGGTCGAGCGAGCTCGTCCTTACCTCTGCACTATTCAATATGACACAACTTGCTATACGTGGGACTACGTACTGTGACTACAGACGAGTTGAGCTTTAACATCAAGTCAAATTAATACAAGCAAGGCATTATCGTAGCCATGTTTATGTTCGAAACACTATCAAATATTTCACCGTCCTTAACTGATCATTTAATCATCCTCACCTCTCTGTGATTTCGATTTTCCGATGATTTTCAGACAGTACACGTTCACACAAACTACAATGGGTGAGGATAGTTAAGTACAGTCAAACTTACCTTCAATACTGTATGACGTCATTGAGAACAGGGCTGCCTCTCAAAATTTAAATTTTCCCCTACGTCGCAGGCGTATCATCCCTTACGGACACTTTCCCCTACGCCCCGAAAGGCATACGGAGCTATGTTTCCCCCTACAAAAATCCCGGGAGGGGGGGGGGGGAAGGGGGCAGTGTCATTTCAAGGTGTACACCATGTATGGACTTTCAAAATGGACCCTCAACAAGTAAGTATCTGTCGATCTCAGAATATCCTAAACAAGTTTTCAAGTCTGAAAAGATATACCCTTTTAAAGTAACATTCTGTTAAAAGTATACCTTTTTTTTCCTGATTTTAGTGATTTTGATACCCTTTTCAATGTACGCAAGTACATCGCCCGACCGTGAAAAACAACCCTTTTTACTTGTTTTTCCACACGCGCATGGTGTACACTCTACACTTTGTAATGACACTGCCCCCCCCCCCCGGGACAAAAATCCACTTTTCCTCTACAAAGGTACCTTTTCCTCTTCAAAATAACCTTAGTAAATGCAAGAGATTTATTTCAATTGACAAAGTTGACATTGTGATCACCATGATACTGCGGCTGCTTATATCTGTGCGCGATACAGTCTTCGTAATTATACAATATAGTGACCAACTTGGACAATGGATTTACCCAAATAATGTCAAATATTTTTTTTTAAATTGTCAAAACCCCCTACAAATCATTAAAAATCCCTACTTTCCCCTACGGAAGGTCATTTTCCCCGTAGGGATTCCCTACTCCCTACGGTTGGCTAAAATTCCTTACGGTAGGGATTTTCCCCTACGAGTGACAGCCTTGATCGAGAAAGAGAAATATTTAGTCTTTGTTCAATGCGTATAATGCAAACAGTATTGCTGTCTTCATACATGTACTTGCACGAATTTTGATTCCGCACCATTCCGCACAATGGCGTACCTACCCTCCCTACTCAAAAGTATTGCGACATACACTATAATGCATGTATTTGGAGTTGAAGGGGTCTTTCTGTAATGACGTCCAAAGGAAGTTTGTAATTGGAAAATAGCAAATCATTTGAAAAGATATCAATGGACAATCTTTTTCCTTCCTTCTCCAAGGCGGAGAGATTATCAAATGCAGGCGCACCCAAGGCAGAGGGGCTGGAACATAAAATTTAACATTTTTTCGCCTCCCTATAGGGGTGGGGTGTTTATTCACACTAGTATTGTAATGCAGTTTCATTTTTCCCGTGAAATGGTTTTGATGGCTTGGAAAGACTGCCAACAAACAAAAAATGTCAATGTGTTCCTCTTCGACGCGCGTCTCGGAAGAAGACACCAGCCGCAAAGACGAAAGCGCCTCCCCCCATATCTTCATTAAGATAGCGATAAGGGAGATACGCCCCACTATTTCAGGAAAAATTTGAATCCTCCGGGGATTGAAGAATAGGACCTCACTATTTGTGAAAATTGTCAAAACACCGTTACATGTCCATGAGTTCAGCCTACTAAATCATCAAATTCCCCCTACTTTTCCCATTATCGGAAGGTCACTATCCTTGTGCCAAAGCCCTATAGGACGGGATTTCTCCCCTACGCAGTCGCAACCTTGCCCTGCGGACACTACTCTTTCCCTTACGTCAGAAAGCCCATTTTTCCCCTACGAAGCTGGGGGCCACTCCTATATTGGTGCAACATGCGTGTCACGCGGTTCTAAAACAATAGGCCTACCCCCTAAACAGGTATGCATTACTTCATGGAAAATACTCCTTAAAAATTTGTGGGGTTCTCTTGAAAATCAAACCCCTAAACAGATAACGCGTTGGCTGCATTAATTCAAAAGCACCCATTTGTTGAATTTCGCGTTTTAAGATGGAACGCGTGTTACGCATTCCGAATGAAAACAGACCCCTTAATACGCATTTTCTTGGACGTGTATTTTTTACACCAAAAATCCCCCCCCCCCGGCTACGAAGCTATGTGTTTTCCTACAAAAATCCGCTTTTCCCCTATGAAGGTACGTTTTCCTAGCTACAAAATAACCTCAGATGCTGCAAGAGATTGATCTTTATTGTGAAAGTTGACGTTAACGGTTTGCGTAATTACAAGGTTTCGCGCCCAAAATGCCTACTGTAGGGGGTTTCACCTAGCTATACGAGTCGTACCCTTAGGGGGAATGTGAAATCTTCCATGTTCCCCGCACGATTGCACAATTAATTTTGTCACACGATTACTTCGAGTGCAAAACAGTCTGCTAGAATTCTTCGCAGGCAAAATCAACTCATAAAAAAAACTTAAGTAGATGATGATGATGGTGATGATGATGATGGTGATGATGATGATGATGATGATGATGATGATGATGATGATGATGAGGAGGAGGAGGAGGAGGAGGAGGAGGAGGAGGAGGAGGAGGAGGAGATGATGAGATGTACAAACAAGAAATCAAGCAACAAACCAACATAGGTACCTTTTTTTTAACAAATCAAATAATAAAAAGTTTGTTTAGAACTTATTATTAATAATTAAAAAAACTAGTTAACAACAATAGACATACATTAGAAGTTAGTAAATATAATAATAAGTTTAAAAACATTATATATATATATATAT
>JZLH01S0089218.1:12448-25842 GCA_001188425.1 Eucidaris tribuloides | reverse complement strand
CTGTTCTATGGTGTTTATTTGTCCATCCAAACACTGTCTGTCAAATAGCATAGTTTGACAATTTTTTTAAATGGGGCTTCCACACTGTTATAAAGTGTCTTTAATTTTGTTTGGATCATGATATCCACCTCAGAGTGTGCCCCCTAAGTCGCCCCCCCCCCCGTGCGCCGACACAGTCATAAATATACTATGGCAACATTATTGTTGGAATTAGAAGCTGCTGGAATTAAGCAGATGCCCAATAATAATATACAGCCTCACCCCAAAACATAATGGTTCTGCTGATCTTGTAAGAGTAGATGAAAAAAGGGTTTACTACTGCTTTTAAAAAAAAATTGGCGAATGTGTGACTTTTATACACTGAGAGTAATTCAAAATTCATCCATTCATTCTGAAGTATAGAATCCGTGATATTTTCTCAACATGCGACAATGCTTATGACCAGTAAATGGAACAGACTAGAGGTTGCAAAGGAGCAATTTAGGTTAATCTTTAGAAGTTTCTTTTTCATGGAAACAACATGAACGATCTATCACCACGCGTAAAAGCAGTCAAGAAAGTTGCCTTTTTGTCAAAGGCACTCTCATATTGAATGGTAGTGTTCAAGACTGGTAAATGGAACGGACTGGTATAGTTCCACAACATTATTTCAAATTAATCTTTAATAAGAAAAAATTCATATGAAAATGACAAAACGAACTATATCACGTAAGTAGACCACGATGGTTATGTATAGACCTACATCTACGTTGAGCGTTTTCATAATCATGCACAGTCCGTTATATACATGTACATGACTGTAATTCCAATAATGTTATTTTGTAATCATTTTAGCATGTTCAGTCACGATCTTCATAAAGTTTTGATATAATTTTGATTGATACAACCATTCTCATGTTTATGGGGATGTGCTTCCTCTGCCTGTTTAATAAATTTATTAACCAAATTGAAAGGATATGAAGTCAGCCGTTGTTGCAAATAATAATATATACATCAAACTTTCGAAACTGATTGTTCACTCTGATTTTATAAAGAAAGGCACGTTCTGAAATCAGACACGTTGAAGTTTTCGAGTGTGATTTACATTAATTCCACTTTTACGGAAGGAAAATCCATTGACTCTAGTGATTCTACTCTTTAAATCAATGCACACGTTCAAATTATTAGATGACATTTCTTTAAAAAACTTCTTTATTTATGCACAAATTTAAGTATAATGTTTTACCAGGGGCTTTTAACGATTTTCGAATTGATTCTGATATCCATAATGTAAATACTAGACACAGGGGCAATTACTATTTACCAAAATATAGAACTTCGTTTTTACAAAATCATTCTATCAAGTATCAAGGTGCAATATTGTGGAATTCTTTAGAAACTTCAATCAAAAATGCAACTAAGTACTCTATATTTAAATATTCTTATAAGAATTTGATTATTAATAGTTATTAAGTTTTTCGTATCTTATGTGTATCTTACGTGACTTAATGTCAGGGTCTTAGATTTGATTCGTTCGGTGATGTTTGTTTCGTTTTGTTTAATTTTTCTTTTGTTTGTTTTGTGTATTATAATGTTTTACATAATGTGTATGTCTTGATATATTTCAGGGATTGCCTACACCAAGCGTATGCTTTGGGGCAAATTCCTTATACTCATTGTAACTGTAAATTTGTAACTATGATTTTTATATTCGAAATAAATGTTTGATTTGATTTTGATTTACATTTAGAAAGAAGAACTTTGCATGTATATATGGGCGTAGTATTTAAAAGGCTGAATGTTTTCATATCTACCGATTTGCAGCTTTATAGCTGATGTTTCACATATAACAGTATAATGATTTTTTTTCCGACAAAGTCTTGATGCTTTTGTTGAGCTATGGCAATGTGAACAAGGAGTATAAAGGAAAACAGTAGGCGGGGACAGAAACATGAAAACAAAGGAACAGCAACACATTGATCATTAGTTCAGAATGAGAATCTCAACTTTAAAATCACCAGGAGAATGTCGTTAATACTGCACCAACTTGATGGCAGTAGCGCCCTTTTCCTTCTCAATGGTTTCGAGTCAACAGCCTCTCATTTAATTCTCAATCGATGAAATTATACAAAGTACAGAACCCTTTAGCCATTCATTTATTTTTTTCAATACAACATACGTACAACAATGCCAATGCGTCTGTATAAAAACATGAGTAGAAAATACAAACAGCGACAATAAAGGTAAAAGGTAAAGTTGGTGATTTATAGTCTTGAATCAGTGCCTTTGGGCACTCTCTCACGACTTTATCCTCCCTGATCACCGGACCGTATCACGCCTGCACAGGTGTGCACCCCCTCCACACACATTGTAAGATAAACGTAAGTGATGGAATAATTATGAGCAGTTGATATCAAACTTGAAAAATAAAAAAAAATCAGATTGCCTAAAAATCAAATGCAATTACGTTTCATGAAAAACATGATATTAGATGTTGTAATCCATTATAAGACAAAATAACAAAATTACAATAATTATAAAGAAAGGCAAAGTCGGGTGATTCTTTTGCGGACAAAAACACAATGTTTCACATGAGGTAACTTTGATTCATCAAAATTTTTGAAATTGAATTGAAATATCAACTTGAATATAAACGAATTACTAGAGAATTTGATGAGTACCTAATTAGAATTTCTGTTTAATTGCCCCAACCAATCAACAGTATCATTGTGATCAGCATAAACCAGACCGTTTTTGGTGCGCACTGCACTAAGGAGACAAGTATCCTGATATCTCGACACTGAATTAAGAGAGAGAGGAAATATCATATTGAATTTGGCAACCTTACACCCAACAAAAACAACAAAGTGAGCACAAGTACACGTTGTTATGCATCAAACTTGCTTAAACATGCACGCTAAATTACAGGAGTTGAAAGTAAATCCTGAACGACTATGGTTAGGGGCCAGTCGGTTTTTGGATTTAGATTTAAATCTTGACGATTTATATTTAAATCTTAACAAAATAAGACTGGTCCCTATCCGCATCTATTCAGGATCCTTGTAATTTAGAGTATAAGAATGAAACATTTGTTCATTATAAAGTTAATTTTCACTCACCAGTTTATGGAACAAATTTGAGGGATTTCGGGTGAATTTTACAATGAATTCCATTGTCTTTTTATGATTGGACTGACTCCAGTCTTTTCATTTTTACGCATCTACTGATGATTTTGAAGTGATATTTTTTTTTTCAGTGTTTCATTTTTACACCACACTAAGAGACACTCATAGACGAAATGGGCGGTGACCAAGTGATACAAAGCGATGTACCCTCCATTGCCAAAAATATTGCTACACACATTGTGACGCATGCATTTTGAGTTGAAGGAGTCTTTCTATAATGATGTCCTACTGAAGTTATTATTGGAAAATAACAAATTATTTGAAATGAAGTCAATGCATATTCTTTCTCCTATCTTCCCCAAGGCGGAGGGATTATCCAATGCAGGCGCACCAACTGCAGAGGGGCTGGAACACAAAAATTAACATTTGTTGCTCCCTTTAGGGGTGGGCTGTTAATTTCACCCTAGCTTTGTAATTCAGTTTCATAATTTCCGTGAAACGGTTTTAATTGTTTGAAAATACTTCCAACAAATAATGTTAATATGTTACTCTGAAGAGGTCTCAAAAGAAGACCACACCCAGCGAAGAAGAAAGCGCCGGCTATAAGACAGTGGTAAGGAGGATACATTGTAACCCCATATTTTCGACAGGACCTGTACTCTTTCTCAATTTCAAAGGAGGTTTTCTATTGCAAACATCCTAAAAAAAATACTGTCATGTGACTTTTCTTTACATATAATGACTGAATGAGGAGGAGCGAAGGCTACCATCTTTAATTAGTAGCTGTATCCTCCTTATCACTGTCCTATGAAGACAGGAGACGATTTCTTCTTCGCTGGGTGTGGTCTGCTTTCTGAGACCGAATTCAGAGTAACACTTTGACATGTTTTGTTTGTTGGAAGTCTTTCCAAACCATCAAAACCACCGTATCACGGGTAATATGAATCCGAATTACGATGCTAGGGTAAATCAAACACCCCGCCCATATACACTCTTAAAAATCCCGGGTCCGACTGACTCGGAAAAGAATCCGTTGGGGACACAACCGAAAAAGGGTCAATTTTAACCAAATTCCGGGTCAAGATTGACCAAAATAAGAGTCAACCTGACTTGGATTTTGGTCAAACTTGACCCGGAATGTGGTTAAACCTGACCCTGTTCCGGGTGTGCCCCCAACGGATCCTTTCTCTGAGTCAGACTGACCCGGAATTTTTAAGAGTGTACAGGGAGCAAAATATGTTACATTGTGTTCCAGCCCCTCTGCTGTGGGTGTGCCTGTATTGGACAATATCTCCGCCCAGAGAAAGGACAAAGAATATTCATTGAAATCATTTTAAATGATTTTTTTTTTCAATAATAACTTCAATAGGACATCATCATAAAGACCTCTTCAACTCAAATTGAATGCGTTATAGTGTACGTTGCAATATACTTTTGGCAAGGGAGGGTATACTCTGTATTAGTTAAAAAATAATGGTAATTTTAACTCATATACAATTTATGCCAATTATGCCAAAAAGTTTGAGTGAAGCCCTGTTTTCTTAACCGCATCGTTCATTCTTTTGTTCTTGCTGTTGTAGTAAGTTAACACGAAGATTCTGCATTATAGACAGTTGGTCTGCGACAAACTCTGGGGATAACTTTATAGGCCGCATTTCGAAATCGTCTGTTCAGCGCACAAAAAATAATGGAATTCATCCAGCTGTTGGAGATTAACAGGAGACTAGTGATGAATCGAGCGTCAGGTGACGCTAGATTCGAATTTCTGTCAAATTGCGAAGCAGAAACTATACTCCATGGTAACACCGCCGCGAAGAACGAAATGGTAGCCAGGACGACCACAGCGACCCCTCTACCTGGTCGATTTTCACCTTCTCTCGTAGCGCTGCTAGCTTGATCGGTTCCCGAAACATTGGAGACGCGAGCCGTCTGCCAGAAAGTTACGCGAATCACGGTGACATTGAAGTAAGTGGTCAAAATTAGAGCGATCGTCTGAATCAACAAGGTCGTGAAAAGACTGGGCTGAAATGGTAGACGACTTGACGAAAAATCGGATAAACACAGGTTGGTATGTCCACTGTCTGCCTCGCGAAACATACTCAATCCGCCATTGAAGATTGCTACAGCGCAGGTGACGAGGAGAAGGATTTTGGCGCGTTTTGTCGTGACTATGTTGTGATAGCGCAGTGGACGAGTAACGGCAATGTAACGGTCTAAACATGCACAAGTGATCAGCAAAGCCGAAAGGTTTAGGAGGCCGGTGCAGGCTGCTGCTCTAACAGCACATAAAGGGGAAGAGATAGAACGCTGGACACCTACGAGAAACGTCACCATAGTAAACCCACTGCAGAAGAATCCCGTCAGAAAATCTGTGACAGTCAAGGCTTTGAAGAAAAACTGCTGGATTCTCTCAAAACAGTTCGGAACCGTCTGTAAAATGAAGAGAGTGACTGCGTTGCAGAGGATAATTATCGTGGAACACACGCCCAGGACACTGGCTCGAATGACGGTCGATGAAGAAAGACCAGGACTAGCAGAACTTCCTGACACAATAGTCGTTAAGTTGTTACTGTCGTTTGGTTCCATCATACCACGGGGTATCGAGAGTGGGTAACATACAACAGTCCTGTTTAGGATATCGTGGGATTTCCTCGTGCCAAATAAGAAATGGAAAACACACGGGGTGTCGTAGTGTCTTTGTCGCAAATAAGAGTTGGAAAATACACAGATAGTTCTGTCTTTTGGGTATCGTAGAGATTCTTTATGAAAAAGAGCTGGAAATAAAGATACACCTGGTTCTGTCTATTCAATTTTCTCGCAGAAATATACGCCTTGGAGTAACTTGAAGACCTGATGTGTTCCGCTGTGTACTAAAATAGTCCTGAATTACCAAATGTAAAGTCATTTGTAAATTGCACGGTACGATTCAATTACAGTTACAATATTCGATAGTTTGTCGATAAACGTTAACCACCGTTCACCTACATGTAATTTGACCAAATCCGGCTGACCAAGGTCGAATCATCCAAATGCCCTTTGATATCAACATGATCAAGAACAGGTCAGAGAAGGTCGCTCGGGCATATTCTTCTTTTGTTTCTTGTAATACATAAACTACAAAAAAATCTAAAAGTAAAATCCAGTGTTTATAGCGAGTCAAGTGTATTTCCAACTGTTGTTCAGTTTGTTGAAACCTCTGCAGTCATACTCGATATGGTAAACTACTAGTATCTGGTTTGATGGCCACAATCACAGAAAGCGCTGGCTACCACTCTATGCAGATGATCTATCATGTTGTTGTGTAAACGCACTGTGTTTAGCGAATAAACAGTTTTCTAAACACATTCTTGCTATCACTTTGTCAACATGTTCAGAGGTTAAGCGTCGTGTATCAAATCACTAAACATCGTTGTCCAATTTCTAAACACTAAATGTCAATAACCCAAACATGTATTTCCTAAACACAATCACCTTTGTTTCTGCACTTTCCAAACACACTTTGTAGATTGTGTAGGGTGCATATGAAGTTCAAACAATGACATTAATATCCGAGGACTATACGTGTCACTTTGTTTCCTCTCAGTTTCACTGCAACAAAATCCTCGATTTGTAAAGGTGTTATGTTCTCACTGTGTTCAAAAGTAGTAATAATAATAATAGTAATAGCGTCTTTTTTTATCCAGGGTAGCCTCTTCAGGGACGAGCACTGGTATCGGTTTCAACAATTCCTGTAGCTTTGTAGCTGTTGTGTTTCACATAATTATATCCTGTAATCTTCAATTGACAATAATCAACGAAGTCTTGATGCTCTTGCTTTAAAAGATATCGTTTTCATCCATATTTTAATCTTCATAAGCGATACCAGTCGGACATCTTCGCAGAATCAATTTAATGCAACAGTCAGAATTCCACCAGCTACCGAACCATCACAGTCGTGTCAGAGATGAAATCCCGATCAAGTGGGGATGATCGTATGCATGTGAGCGTAGTCAAAGCAGGAAATGAAAGGCGTTTTGTATTAGGTTGCATTTTATTAGCTGTCGACGTGGCCAAATGTCATAGCAACTATCGTACTTTTTATCAAACAGCAAAAGAATAAATTCATGCACCCCCCCCCCCCATCCACGCCCAAGAGGACACGGTTAATGTTACAGTATACTCCTGACCGTTGGCCCATAGTAGACTGATTGTCTACATCTTAATCAATCATACCTGTACTTAAAATGATTAAAATCGTGTTTTCCACCATTCAGTGGGTGTTTATATCACACTCAAATGCTGACTGTAAACATAATATCATATTCTCACTAAAATTAGAGTGGAATTGACACCAGAGCTAGCAGTATATTTACTGGTAGCACGTTGATATATGGAAAATTGCAATATTCATCGCAATAGGCTTTTGTGCAATGTTAAAGTGTCGTCCATTTTTCTATTGATATCAAAACGTGACTTAATTTTGTCGACCTTACTTAGATATTAATGTGGTTTCAGTGAATAGAGAACATTATCAGAAACAGAGTACTGAAAGTATGAGCAAATTTAAATAAGTCATTCAAAATAATTATGGTTTTCACGATTTTGATTAATTGAAAGGTTGTATTGGCTGTTACCCAACATGCATATTCTGATTGATAGTGCCCCAGACGGGATATCTGCAAGCTTTATTCAAGCCCTGCTGGGTGATTCTTTTTCGAATCCATTGAATAAATATCATGCACAAAAGTTTGGAATATGGTTATTTCTTTGCGTAGCCCTGTTTTAAAGTGCAGATTTCTTTCAAATAATGATCAATTACCCATGCAGAACATATTAGTACTAAGTTCAAAAGAGCTTCACTCAGGGGCGGCGCCAGGGTAAAATTTTAGGAAGGGCGAAATCCGTCGGCGAAAATTTTCCTGCCGAACAATTTTTTTTTACTAGCGAAAATGCAAGCCAAACAGCGTCCGACAAGCGGGTGCAGGGGGCCCGGGGGGTCGCTCTCCACACGGCCTGTCTCCCACCCGTGTCCAACAACCTCAGAAATGCACCCTAAACGGCGTAACCTATATAACCAAATTTGCAACCCTAAATGGCGTAACACATCAGAAAAGCAACCCTAAGTGGCGTGACTTCTAGGAAATCCACTTATTCTGATACCCTAATTGGCGTGAACAGGGAATCCACTAATTTGATACCCTAAGTGGCGTAAACAGTGAAATCAACTAATTTGATACCCCACCCAAGTGTCCTTCTCATCTATAACATTATTATAGGGTGGGGACTTGAGTAACCGGACACTTAATTTTGTGCGTTTTTTCAGGATATGTTGCCAAAAAACGTAATTTTCAAATAATCAGTATTAGAATTTCCATGAAAAATCGGGATTTATGCGAAGAAAAATAACAGCTGCGTCCCGGGTGTCTGTTTGCAACTTCGCACGATGGTTCCCCGACGCGTATTGCGCCGATCTATATACGCGCGGTGTCCGGGTACTCAACCCGTCCGGAAATACAACCTTTCATGATACATTGCGCAACCCGAAGAGGTTCACTTAACACTTCATAAATAATTCTCCTAATTATCAAATGTTCATGTTGGAGATGTTATTAGATCCACAAAAAAATTGCACCCCTAAATGGCGTAATCTACATAACCAAATTGGTATCCCTAAATGGCGTGACATGTGAGAAAAGGCTACCCTAAGTGGCGATTGCCAGCGAACGGTGCTGAAAAAAATACCCTTTTTCCAAAAGACGTCGACGACGCCCGAGGGCTTGAAAAGGGACCCTTTACGACGCTTTTTCTGGACGCGGATGCGTAGCAGGTCGTATGGAGAGCGACCCCCCCCCCCCCGGCCGCTAAATTTTTATTCCCACGAGTTTTTCTCGCACGGCGCATGCGTACTTTCACTACGGTTTTAACGTCTCGCACTTTCGAAACTGTTGGTATATATTGCTAAATAAGACGTCAACTGTCGAGTCGCTTTGTGTGGCTACATTGGATAGCTCGCTGTATTGATAGCGCGTTTTGACCCGGGTTCGAATCCCGCAGTACGGTTTTGTTTTTGCAGCGGTTTATTTTGTCAACTTCGTGGGAAAAAATTTCGCCCCCCCCCCCCGGGCATCGGGCTGTGAGGACGACAAAAAAACATTTTTTGCCCACCAATTTTTATTTTTACTAGCAAAATCAACAGGAATAGGAGGGCGATATTTTCGAAAAACATAAAATTCCCGTCTTTATAATAATAAAATAGGAGGTGGCCGCCCATGCACCCCCTGACCTCCTGTGGCGCCGCCCTATCTCTACTTCAGGACAAGAAACCTTTCCCTGATATGATTGAAAACTGCATTTGGTAGAAAAATATATTCCAAACTTTTGTCCTTGACTGTAATATATTAAGCATTTTGATATAATTATCGTTTGATAATACAGAAGTAAACAACAAACCTCACTGAAAACCGTTTATCCATTCTCAAAATGGATTTAGGGCCTCATGACAACTCTAAGATGCTTTGAAGTGGCAATTATCTTTTAGTTTGTCCAGCAGCATAATTGATATAATCTTAAATTATTTGTCTTGACATACCCCATCGGTCTGCACACTTACAGAAATTTTTATTACAAAAAACACTCGATCAATTTCCGTGAAAAATTCAGTAGTCACATAATAGTTTTATAGTGTACCAATAATTTAGTACTTTTAAATCGCGAACAGGTCCGTCAAAGAGACGCTCATTGACATAATGTCAAGAAAATACAAGTTGGAGCGATACTACTGTACACAAACAAATACAATACGGTGTGTCTAAAAAAATTGTGGAAGTGAAAATCGCTCTCTTAGAAAATTCTTTGTTACGTGATGCTTACATTAAAGTCAAGGTATAATGGTCTTGGCTTTCAAATGCCATTTGTACTGTAAACTTGGTTTATTTTAATCTCGAGATATGTTTAGTTTACCACGAAAGGGCAAAATTAGTTGTGCCACATTTACAAGGGAAGACGGCCTGATGCTATCATTGACTGTAGTAAAAGTGGTACAATTGTGATTTTTACATCTTGTTATAAATTTGGGATATTACATGCTACATGTAGCCATTAATTACATGCAGTTTATGTGCTGATGAAATCTACATTTAAATATTTTCACTGCCAGCTAGGAGACTGTGGAATTTTCTAGAGCCTTCTGGCTCACTTGAAATTGACCAGCAAACAATTTATGCCAGCAGTGGACTGCTTAGCTGTGTGGTTAATCCCATTGTTCTTAGGAATGCCATTGACTGGGGGCGTGATAAGTAAACAAGTCTGAATGGTGTAATTGTACTTTTGATGTATGACATAAATAGCAAACAGAATGTTCTTAGGATCGTTCTACATGTAGGCCTTTTTGTGTGTTTTCTAGAAATTTGAGATTCTAGAATAGAGGGTTTTTTGATAATATATACTGGTGGGAAGATGAAGATAGTCAGAGTTTCGTCATCTTAGCTTCAAGTCACATGTGTTATAGTAACCTGGCCATTTAGCCAAGTTTATTGTGACCTTGGCACGATACACAACCTGTGAGTTAATAGGACAGTTTTGTGTGTGGACCTGCCTGTTTATTACCTGAGATAGGCCTGTGGATTAATTTTGGAATTACTACATCATCGTGGCTGGAATGGACTGTGTTGTGAGTTATGCTCAACACGCGGATTTCAATGGAATACCTGCTACCTCCGCCATTGGGGATTCATATTCAATACCATTGGGGAACTTCTACTATTGGGATCATCTGATCATCTGTTTGGACTTGATTACCCGAAAATCTGCTTATTCAGCGCGTACAACATCGGGATCAAATATCGGATCAATAATTTTGGAATAAGTGGATCGGATTACTACTCGGACATCAACTGGAGTGCTGGCGGATTCATTCGACTACAGTATCCTTTAGCATTGTAAGTAATATTTACTTGTACGATCATTGTGAAAGACTGTGACAGTTTGTTTGTAGTTTTTTTTTTTAGTAAAAAGGGGAAATACCCCATATAATAAATATTCGTTAAATCAAATATTGGCTTCATTTTGTTTCATCTTTTCGGTTGTGAATTGATCGTAACAATCTCGAGATTAAATCAAGCAAATGGAACAGAACAAACGGCATCTGAAAGCTAAGACGATTATGCCCTTGATGTTGATGTAAGCATTACGTCACAAGAAATTTGTTGTAATTGTCAAAGACGGCGCTTTTCAGTTGCACATTTTTTTATATATATATATACACTGTATATTGTGTATTCGCATAAATTTTCTTATAAATTGTTGTATTATAGATTACGACATGCATTTTTCTTCAAAGTAAACAATATGAATTTTGCCCCTTTAAAATGAAGTCATATCTATTTTGAGTGTAAACACTTTATCACTTTTTTTACGGGGAAACCTTAAACATAATTTATGCCATTTCAATATATTTTTTACGGTGGAGCCAATTTTACGGTGAAGAAAACAAAATAAGCGTTTTACGGGGAAAACCGGTAGAAATTAGAGTGAACCGTAAAAAGTACGGTGAAATCCCTGGGAGCGAGTTGCCAGGAATTAACCGTAAAATACTTTTACGGTAAAAAGTATTTTACGGTTAACGCATTTCATTTTCGTACTGAGTATGGAATAAGCCTTGTGTAATAACAGGCTGATTCATATTTTGTAGCTAAGTGACTGAGTATCAAAGTGAATGAGGCCATTCCCATATCAGTTTTGTAAAATCTCTACAAATTTGCTAGACGTTTTAAATTATTTTCCTGTCTGTTTCTTAAAGAAAGTGCTTACAGCACATGTCTGTGATTAACAGTGGATAAAAAATACTGTCTGTACAGTCCGTCTCTCTGTTCTCTTCTTTGTGGCTAAAATGTGTCTTGTTACAATGTTATTTTCCATTGAGTGCCCGATACATCAAAACGACTTCCTGAGTGTTCACTTAAGATATACTCCCTAATGGTTGATACATTCTTTAGTAACCTTGCATCTTCCGCTGAAAATGAACAATTGGAAGAAAAGACAGATACAGTGGTGAGAAGGGTAGCCTGGTAAAAATGGCGTCTTATCACTAGACGGATGAAAAGGAATCTTAAAATTGATCACAAGCAAAACTATATGGGGTGTTTCATAAAAAATAGACTAACTGAGTAAAGGGCGACATCAAATATCTGCAGCTGCCGATTTGTGATAATGAATGCTATATGGTTTCATTACTGTCAGCCCGAGACCAAGGAGAAGACAAAACAATGAGAGCATCCCTTTTCACAGATCGTTCCATAGAATTTGACGGGTTGGTTTAAAAAGTGTCTAGTTTTCTCTTGACATTCTGCAGTTTCATTCAACGCCTAATACAGAATGTTCAAGAACATGTAAAATAAGAACAGACACTGCCATGACCAAGAAATTTGGTGGGTATGACTAAGCTGTATGCAAAAGTTCATAAGCCAAATTTGCTTTTCATACCTTAATTCTTTCAACGTTAGGCTCAAAAGTTTTTCAGTCGCCCCTCGTAATGAATACAACCTTTTCATTAATCTCTCACAAAGTACATGTATTATATTGTCACCCAGACATGCCATACATCAGAAAATATCATTAAACCTCATAAAAATAGTTCATAGTGACAAATTGTTAGTTTTAAATGATCACAGACAGATAACATCTAATTGACATTAATCATACTTTCTTAAAGTGACATGAAAAAACGTTGGCATCTTACTTATCGCTTCATATTTTAATTCGTTCGTAAAGCCGTGCGTAACTTTACGAACAGCTTTATGAAACAGGCCCCAGGTCTTTATCACAGTATTTACTTCAAGGAATTTTCAGTGGTCACTATTGCAGGTAGCAGTACAGACAGGTGGCTGGAAAGACAAGTATTGAAATGGAAGTTGTAACAAACAAATAATTGGGAGGATTACAACAGATGTATTGAAATAATTCGTGACTTTGTTATCAATATGCTTATGCCCGACTCTACCCGTTAGTTTGGTTAATTTATGTATTGAATCAACAGTTTCAGATGAACAAATAAATATTTACAAAAAATATGCACGGTGAAAATATTGTTTTGAAAAACAGTTTGCATAAATTATTATCTACTACTGTATCCAATATGGTTATGCCGACCTTGATATTTATGTTAATAATATGAATTGAATCATCAGAAAGAGAAAATAAAGCCAGTGCTTCTAAAATATTTTACGTTTCTCATACCCCGTTGGTTTCAGGTCCCAGATAGCCAAAACAGTTAAAAATACATAAGGAATGTACAATGCGCGCGCGTGTGCGTGC
>JZLH01S0089197.1:52127-64418 GCA_001188425.1 Eucidaris tribuloides | reverse complement strand
CAGAAAGAATGCTTCGTTCAAGTAAAAAGTTGTTATTACAGGTCCCACACACTCTGACAAAGTTATGGGGAAAGATCATTTTCATATGCAGCCGCTGTTTCATGGAACAATCTGCCAGAATATCTTAGGAATATTGCAACAGACGAAAAGTTTAGAAATAGTATGAAACAGTGTATCTTAGGTCCACTGCACACTACACGATCGGTCTACGAACCAATTTTGGAAGAAAATGAAATAGCATTTGATATAATCATTTCAAGACATCACAATTTGTTTATAATGGTTCTGAATAATCATACAGATAGTAAATTAAAAAATATGGCCCGTTTCAAGCTCTCTAGTCAGAGGAAAGGTTAAATCGGCTCCAAATCTTACTGCCGTCAAAGAAGTCCTATGATTGCCTACGATTTGAAAATAATTTGGCCCTTATTCCGGGTTCAAGGCTGACAGCGCACCAAAATCTATTTATTTCATCATTCAAAAATTTGTTAAAATGAATATATTAAATGCTACTTTTATTGCCAAAATCAGATTGTAACGGATCGTGTAGTGTGCGGTGGCCCTTACCTGTATAGTACTCTGTTTGATTCTTCACTGTCCAGTTTGACACCTGGTCTTGGGGTCTCATTCTGAAAAGGAAACACACACAAAAAAACAGAAATTTGAGGTTAGATCTTCATGTCACAAGATTCACCATATAACCCTAAATATAATTGCTTGTTAGCAAACATCTATAAGTCCCCTGCAATAATTTGGGTATCACGACAAACCTACATCTGAATATTTTTCATTGATAGTGACTGCAATAGCGAAAAGATGTCTAATTCGCAGTTCTCTCTTGCAATATGACCAAGTTTTACCAAGCCGATGATGATTCCGGTTTATTTGACAGTCACAATTTATGAGTGGGGTTTTAATCCCTTCAAATCCTCCGCATCTTTTCGCGACATGCATGTTGCACCAAAAGTTGCTCAAAAACGTAATTTCATGTGCAATTTCAATACAAATTGCGCTTTCAACCAAAAATCATAAAAGTATGAATATTTTTGCTATTACTGATTCAAATTGATTGATTTTATGCTATTTATGATCACAACAGTGTTACCGACAAATTTCCTTGAAAAAACAAGGACAACGCAAAGCAAAGTTGCGTAACTTAGGAACCGTGTTTCCGGAGCCCCGGATGTCACAAATTTAGTCTCAAAAGACGTGGGAGATTCTTGACAAAAAAGTCACCAAATGCTGTGGTGATCGACTGCCTTGTGCATTACGCGGCATATATGTGAAACGTCACATCGGGGGCGGGGGGGGGGGGGGGGGGGACTGGATTCCACCCCCCCCCCCACAGTCCTTTCAGGGTTGAAGGACTCAGAACTAACCAGTTTAATGTTGTCCACCCTGACACAGCAACTACAAAAACAGTGAGATGGAATATCCTCAGGTTGGCGTCACCGGTAAAGTCTCGAACCGCGCCAGGTCAGGATCGTACCACTTCTGGTAATAGAACGTCTTCCCATCATCATCCTTTGACGACGCGGTCTGGCTCGTGTTCGGTCGATTCCACCTTCCATGAACCAGTCTTGTGAGGGCGCTTTGTAGATGACTGTGCACTTGGAGTTGACTGACGCCAGGTACGTGTCCTGACACTCGTCGACGAGAAAGATTTCCAGGTGGTCCGACGTTTCGCCCAGAACCGTTTCTGAGCCGTACCTGATGGGGAAAAAATTACATTTCCTTTTGAGTACAAGCTTGTGATTTCTGTATGTTTCTGTGATGTAAAGGTTTATGTATGGATGGTGACTTCTTAAATAATTAATGTTTTTGTACCAAGCAAGAAATTGACAATTTTTAATTCAATTCAAATGCCATGAACTGTATTAGATGTAAGAAGAATTCCACTGATTCTGTTTTACCTTAGTTGTCAGAATTCAAACTGATTATAAGGTCATTTCTGACAGAAATCACTTTTCATTCTTGTTCATGAGGGAAAATCTGCAGTCAGGTTAACAGGTGAAAGCATATTTCACTGGTAATATAATATTCTTTATCCACATAACCTCCGAGATTTCATAATTCCCACAGAGTTCATACATGGCACAACTGGTTCCGTAAACAACAGGTTAACATTCACCTCAGATGTAACAAATATTTGTAGAATCTATTAATAGTTTAAACGGGTAGATTTTTAATTGTATGCATGGCATTGCAATGCTCAGTTAAAATTGTCCCACATACACATTTCGGTGTTAGTACTGAATCAGCATGATGATTTGTGTAGGGTTTTGAGTGTTCTGATGTTTTCAACTACACCAGTTTGTACCTGAGTGTCATTTTCAAAATACAAAGTATTAACACACTGCGCATGGTTTTAAAGTATTTTTTTCCCCCAAACTCAGCTGTTCTGCAAGTACTTAATATTATCTCTAAACCTGATGTTCAAATAGATGACATGAAAGCCTGTACTTACATGTACCACTGGGCATGAAACATCATTTCTCCATCCTTTTCTTGCCACATGTAGACTACCTTAGCTATGAAGAGGGGTTTCGTCGGATCATCGGGATGAATGAGCACACTGTCTCCATTCTCAACCTGAAATCAAAGATAAAGTACACATTTTTAGGCACTTTTCTCTTGGTTGCAAAAGCAGTCCTCTTATGACTTTTCATTACTTATGAGAGCGATACTATTTGTTGAATAAAATTGCACAAGTTACATGTTAAAAGTTTAAAGACTATCTTGATATCAACTAATGTATGAAATATTAATAAACTTGGCACTACCTTGTTAGACTCCACTTATATATAATATGATATTTATGTATAGTCCTAATATGGCCCACTTAAAAAAAGATAAAAAGATCCTAACAATATTTCAACATCTTATCCATTGTATTCTAGAGTCCCTAACAGGGTCCAGGATTCAAATTTCTGGTGGTGGTCAAACAGAAAATTGTGGGTTCGAAGGATTTGTATGATTTAAATTTCATGGACAACAATATCCTTATCAATTACATTTGCAACACAAGCTGAAATGGAAAAATGACAAAAAATACAGAAACATTTCTCAAAAAGAGAGAAATCTGGATTTGTCAAAGTTTGGAAATGTTATCGATTAGAATTTCGCCAGAAGAAATGGGAATTACTGGAATTTAATCAGTAAATATACCAAAAATGTTTGAAATCTTGTATGTGTTTATGTTCTACAAATAGCTTGTATGTTTCTTTCTGAATATGTGAATTAAACTGTTTAATAAATATTTGAAAAAAAAAAATGTTTGGAAATGTTTCATGAAAGCAATCTGCCTGGCTTACCCTCTCACCAGCAATCATGGCTGCCTTATAGTAGGCTCTGTCTTCATCAATGGCTACTGGGTCTCCAATCCATTCCACCTTGGTCTGAAAACAGTTGGTAACAAACACACAGAGTTGGTGAACATTTATTTTTTACCTTTACAATCAAATAAAAATCATAACAAATAATCACAATAAACACTGCCTCAGTAAGTGTGGAAAAGGGTATGAATGGATAAAACTTTAATTAAAGCTCAGTGACATGATTGGGAGAAATAAAAAATGCCTTTAGAACCAAACTGGTTGAAAGATGAACCAAATGTACACCAGCTGGAGTGGATCTCCTGGCTGGAAGGATTTGTCTTGAGTTTGTTTACTACGGAGAATCAAGCATGAACAGGCCAGCATTTTAATCTCATCAGGGCACGATATATATAATATCCCCATAGAAGGCTACACTACAAATTTGTCTATTACAAGGCATACTGATGGATATTAATTAAAAATGAGCAAACTTTTGACTACAAAATTTTCACAGTAGAATCCCTGCATAGTTTACTTGATTCTGGAATAGTTTTTACCACAAGTTGAGGACCACCCCCAATCATGTCATTTACCTTTAACCAAACTAGCAAACAATATAATTTCAATACAACATGCATTCTCCATAGTCTCCAGTGGGTTAAAACACCTACACTTTTCACTTTCAATTTTTTTAAACAAAAATAGCAAAATATCAAATCTTGATAGTTTTCCTACCATTTATGTCCATGACAATTATATGTTATTTCATTTAAATCAACAATTTAAATCATTTGATGTGTGAAAAGAATACAAACCTGAAAATCTGAAGCATGTCCAATAAATGCCAGTTTTCTCAGAATTTGGTTATTTTGAAGACAGTGCATAGTTTTGGTGTGGTGAAAAATTAATTATGCTGTTATTGTGTTTTAAGATCAAATCAAATCAAATCGAACATTTATTTCGAATATAAGAATCGTAGTAAAAATAACAATTCTAACAAAATACAAGGAATTTGGTCCAGCATACACTTGGTGCAGGCAATCCCTAAAGTTATATTAATGCATAGATAGACCAATGTCATCTATTGATGACTGGAAGTCGCACTCTCTGAAGCATTTCTGATTTTGAGACAGAAATTGGGCAGAAATTGAAACGTCTGGGGTCCTCAAAATTGACTCCATATGTAATGCACATGGAGAAATCTGCTCACGGATCATTTTAGAATAACAATGTTATCATTAAAAAAGTTAAGTAGGCTAGATTTGTTTACTGATGTCTGGTTTGACAATGAAAAATCTATCAGATTGATCAAAACTATACTCTGGCTTTATGAGGGCTTGGGAGTGGGGGTGGAATTTACACCTAAAAATCTAAAAAATCTGTCTTACAATGTCAATTTCTTCATTCATTTAAGTGTAATTTCAAGCATTCTTTACTGTCTAAACTATCTTTGAATTCTACATATCCATCTGCTAAAATATTGGTTTTGTAATGTATATGTTCTTGTTTTTGTTATCTACATTAATTGTGTCTACATTGATGTAACTCAATGGTGGACTGACAAATTTATACAAGCCTTTTTTTGTTGGCTTTATCCAGTCCCTTTTTTCACAGTTTAAATATCCTAATTAGTGTAGCGTAAACAATAAGCAATAATGTATAATCATCACTTATCTTTTGAACAAATTATTGTACTACATTTTGTATGCTTTTTCAGATGTATGTATCGTATGTACTGTGAATATTCTAACATAAAACATTAATTGAATTGAATTGAATTGAAAAACAAAAGAGAACAATTATCAAATGCAACGTACCCTCTTCTTCTTCTTCATGGGTGATCCTAGCTTTCGGCTTCCTTTCAGCTTTTTGGCATCAATGTTCTCTTTATCACCAACGTCTTCAATTTCTTCATTTTCATCTGCCTCTTTCACTGCCATATTGGGACATCTATTTGTCAAAATAAAGTAAACACAATTTGTTATGCACAGTTGGCTGTGAGGCTATCATATGAAAACAACATTTCTTGATTTTACCCTGACTGAAGTTGAAAATTTGAGGATAAATAGTTTGACCTATGTTTTTTTATTCACCTTTTTCTTTGGTGCCTTGTTTCCATGGTATGGACATAATGTGAGAAAGCCAAGCCACTGGATAAAGAAAATTTCCTGATTTGAGGGACTTTTGTAAAATTTCCTGACTTGACCTGATATTTGGATAAACATTACACTTATACTGGCAACTTAATTCTATCATCTTCATCATCATCATCATCACCTGCATCATCACCATCATTACCACCACCACCACCACCACCATCGTCGTCATCACCTACATCATCATCATCATCATCATCATCATCATCATCATCATCATCATCATCATCATCATCATCATCATCATCATCATCATCATCATCATCATCATCATCATCATCATCATCATCATCATCATCATCATCATCATCATCATCATCATCATCAATGGTGAAGAATATAAGTAAAATCACTCCAATTGTTTAGGTGCCCTACCTCCGGGCCTGACAGGCCTGCTTGGCCTTTCCAGAGCCTCCAAACTTGATCATGTCTCGACATGCCTTACACTTCCCACAGTCTGGGGCTTGGCAAACCTACACAAGACATGGATGAAATACGTTTTTCATCAAAACACTGTATACTGTAAGTTTGTATGTTTACAAAATACAAAACTTTGAAAAATTAAACAAATTCTTATGTCACAATAACACTGGTTGTCTTCTGTACTAGTGTGTCCCCACAAACAACTCAGAGTCAGAAAACATCTTACCAAATACTGTTGAAATATTTTTAGGAAGATTGAGGTCTCATCTGTCTGACACTAACAAATTGGATGCTACTTTGGGTTTGAGAGAGATGTCATTTTATGAAAGGGGGCAAACTCCAGAATTGACAAAAATTGGCCCTTTTGTTCTAGCTGGTATCAGCAAAGTTGTGAAAATGCTTAGAAATTTTCCTGTCACTTAAAAACATCAAGAAAGCGAAAACTTAGTAACATTAAATTGTTTTTTGATATTAAGACTGATATAGTTTACCTGTTGGCGATTTACTTTTCTTAACTGCAGTTCAAGTTCTAAAATGTTAACTTTTGTAAACTATAGTAGGGTCCTACAAATTTCTTGGTACTGTTTGGACAACATGTCACAAAATCAAATGTCAGTTTGGGTCTGATTTTCAGTGATAATAAATTAATGTTCTCAATTTTGTTAGTCTTATTTTTGTTAATAAAGGTGAAACTGACAGGGGAGTGTATTTATAAAATATAGAGATATCACAGAAAATTTGGCAAAAGCAGGATACGAAACAATGATTTCAGTAGACCAAGAATGAGCACTACCACCTGCACTATTCAACCCTGCAGTGGCTTATCTTTTTCCTGAACTTTTTCCTCCCTTGTTAGAAAATTACGGAATGTAACATCCCTGATGACTATACCTCACAGACACCGCATCTCTGTTTCCTGGCATTCAGCGCTTTCATCTCGTCTGCGATTTGGTCCTTGAAGATGGCGTCAAAAATGTGACTCACCAGCGGAGTGACCGTTGCCATGGTGTGGGTCGGTTTTTTATCCTTCTTGACTGCGGCTGCCTTCCGGACTGCACGCCTAATTGATTTCAGTAAAAAATCAAACAGACAAAGATAAAATTAAAGGTAAATGACATGATTGGGGGTAGTCCTCAACTTGGGCTGAAACTACTCTAGAATCAAGTAAACGATGCAAGGATTCTCGTGTGAAAATCTTGTAGTCAAACGTTGATTCATTGTAAAATAAACAACATCAATTTCACTCGTAGCACTGAAACCTGCTGTGTGGCTATCTATGGGGCTTATTTTTATCGTACCCGGATAAAAATAAGATTTTCCTATGTTTATACCTGATTCTCCCTAAGTAAACAAATTACAGACACAATCATGTCGCTAACCTTTAAGATCAGTAGAAAAGAACTACATGTATCTGGAATCAAATGCAGTTGAGTCATAGGAATTTTATTGAGCACATTATCACAGAGTTCCCAGCAAATTTTATGGAAACTGATTTTTCCCCGAGGGAGTTGAAAAATTTCAGGATCATAATTTTGACCTATTTCTTTGTTGCCTCATGATTTTTCCCCGAGGGAGTTGAAAAATTTCAGGATCATAATTTTGACCTATTTCTTTGTTGCCTCATGTTAATGGTAATGACACGAGGCAAGAAAGTTGGACCACTGGACAAACACAATTCCCAAATTTGAGGGATTTCTTTCATATTCCTGGACTTTTCCCCCCGACTGGAAAAGGATGCCATTTTCCAGGTTTTTCCAGATTCGCTGGGAATCCTGTATCGCAAAGGACACTTTGGAAAAACTCATTCTGACAGGATTATCAAAGAAATAAAAACTAGGGGAAGGCAAAGACATACATTACAATTTAATGCATTGCTGAAGGACTTCACATGAAAGTACGAGGGATGCTTCATACCATCAATGACCATAATTTGTGGAAAGCCATGACCACCGACGTCCACTTTGAAAAAGAGTACAATAATAAAGATCTTTTACAGTAGCAACACATGTAGCACTATGAGTTGAACTGCCTGCATGGAAGCAATTTTTAAAATGACCTCCAGATCTTGGATGGATTCCCATACATACAGAAATTTGAATTGGGGTATGTCTCCACTTTCAAGTGACACAAAAAACGTCGTAAGCCATGTCAAGACTGTCTTCTTGGGATGAAATGAAGAAATCATCCCCTCTCTACCCTCACCAAATTAGTGCTGTATTCTGAAGGTTAACTGATGGCTAACCGACTGTCAATACTCAAAACCATACAAACACTTTTAGTTTCAAATAGCCATTTTGTTTCATTCTATGACAGTAACATTATCATTGTATTCTGAACCCATGCGATCGAATGTTAATTAGTTTCAATGTAATCTAAATATTTACGCAGCAAGCATGAATTGTGAACCAAAATGTCCCCCTAAAAAAGTCCTAGAATTTTTATATTGAATTTACAGCACTTTGCTGTTTTTCAAGGAAAACAAAAATTTTTGTTTTCCAAGAGTAAAGACGGATTAATAAAAAACTGCCCATTTTTAAAGGGCAATTCCAGGCTCAAAACAAATTGCTTTGAATGGAAGCAGAAAAATGTGGGAAACACATTGGTGAAAGTTGGAGAAAACTCGGTCAAATAAGAATTAAGATATGAATTTTGCAAAAAGTCCAAGACCATCATAAAATTGGCAACATTGTGACTTTTACTGCGAGCAACCTTCCATTTGTTTTGTATGCCAAATATTAATAAATTTTGTATATCTACAGTGTGAAGAATGAGATGAAGAAAATGTTTCTTCGGTGAAAGAGAAACTTTACAAACATTTTGTGTACAAAACAAATGGAGGGTTGCTCGAATAGACAAAGGTAGTGTAAACAATTTGTAATGATCATACGCATTTAAAAAAATATTATTAACCTTATTAAAACTACTTGATTTTTGCCAAACTTTCACTGATTTGTTTCCCAAATTATTCTGCTTCTTTTCAAAGCAACTTACTATGAGCCTGGAGTTGCACTTCTGAATGGTTGGATAACCAGTTTTAGAAGTTACTGAAATGACATAACACTACAGCAAATAATACAAAACCAACCTCTTGCCGAGGGTGACCCCAGCCAATTTGATGAGGTCACGCATGCAGGACATCGTGATCAGAAGAACCTCGTCCTCATCCGCCGCCTCGTCGTAGCTCTCCACCTGCTCCACGACGAACTGGGCGTGGCGCAGGAGGGAGTCCTCTGTAAATCGGCCGCAGTCCTCAGGCGGAACCGTTGTCTGAGATGCAATATGCAAAATATGCAGAAAGAGAAATGAGGAGCTTTGTAGTGTTATGGACAGGAACCCCCCTTATGTGCCGCATTCTCTTTCAGTGCAGCAAGAATGAGTCAACTTTCTGGTAGTGTTGTTTTTAACCCCCTTTTTCTTTTTAATGCTGCATCGCATATTAACTCATTGGCTACTGGAACTGGATGTACCATGTTTTAACTCTACGGGAATCCTAGAATCTCAGGGACATCAGGTTTACACATTCTGTAGCAAAGTCAATGTATACAATTCACATTGATGTAAGGCCTAGCATGATTAATACATGTATGAGAACTATTACTCATCATTATGCGATAAGAAATGAAAAATTTCAGTTTAGAAAATGGAATACTGAGGAAAAAATGGAAGAAAACAATTTCTTTTTTCTATTTCAAGGAAATGGAACAATTTTAGAAAACAGACAATAGTTACTATCACCTGTATTTGGTTGAGGAGGTCTTCGTACACGGCCAGCGGGTTGTTCTGAAGGAATTCAATCACAATCTTGCTCATGTACATCTTCTCCTGGACGGCTGTCCAGAATGGTTTATACTCCTCACTCGGATTCATAAGGATGTACTCAGCAAAGGCTGTAAGACAGGAAGAACAGGTCACCAGTCACAACTACAAACTTCCATGCATGACAGGCAGGAGGATAGAAACACTATAGAGTTTGCACAGTAGTTACGTCGTCCTGCTGGGCATAACAAATTTCTTTTGATGCATGTATTTCCACTGGCTGAGAGAAGGACATAGGGCTTTAACCTTCTCAGTAAATCTGTAAGAAATCTTCACAGATTTTGTATGTGATACTCTTGAGTGTGGTATTAAATGGCTCACCAGCTCTTGATTTGGTTGAACTGCATGTAACAAAATACATGATGTCTTGTGCAAAGTGGAGTATAAGTTGCAGATTCAACTTGGGGTCATTCCAACATCAAAGCTTGTCAACCTTCTAAGTTGAGATTATGGCATTTAATTTCATCACACTTTAGAAAATTAATCTCAGTCAGATATTGATCATAACCTGCAATTTCCCAATTTCTTTATTTGACAAATTTAAAAAACGTTTAAGTATGGATTTTTTTTCTTTTCTAAAATAAAAATATGGAGAACAAGAGTGTCGCTGGGGCGAGCACATAATATGCCCGCCTGTAACGCGAAAAATGAAAACATGTCACAGTGACCTTGACCTTTGACCTTCCGACCTCAAAATCAATAGGCTTCCTGGGATCTATGCTAGTATCATACACACCAAATTATATGAGCCTGGGTTATGTTAAACTGAAGTTATAGTGTTTACAAGGACTTCACAAGGGTAAGATGAAAACATGTCACTGTGACCTTGACATTTGACCTTTTGGCCTCAAAATCAATAGGCTTCCTGGAATCCATGCTTGTATCATACACACCAAATTATATGAGGCTAGGTTAAGTTAAACTGAAGTTACGGAGTTTACAAGGAAAAGTTAATGGACGGACAGACAGACGGACGACGAGCGTGATACCATAATACGTCCCGTAGCCGGGCATATAAAAATTGGACGTTACAGGTAAATAGCATGATTGGTGGTAATCCTAAACTTGTGGTAAAACTATTCTTGAATCAAGTAAACTATGCAAGGATTCTGCTGTGAAAATTTTGTGATCAAATGCTGACCCATTTTAAAACTACCATCAGTATCCCTTGTGACAGGCAAATATGTTGTGTTGCTTGCCATTTTGTTATACTGATTTTTCTTTAATATGTTTGGGAACAAAAAATAAAATAAAATGAAATGAAGAACATAGGATTAATTTCTACTGGGGCACGATAATACTGGAATGTTCATGCTTGATTCTCTTTAAGTAAACAAATTCAAGACAAATCCTTCCAGCCATGATTTACACTCCAGGTAGCGTATATATTGGTACATTTTCAAATTTATTTGCTCCTTGAGGCAGTTTCCTGTGTTCCCAATCATGTCATTTAGACTGGAGTGGACAAACTGTCTTCATCTAGGTAATGTGTACCTTGCAGTGGTGGGTCAAATTGGCAATGATTTCATCTTGCATTACTTACCTGTGCCAAAACCAATGAGGGCCTTTTCCCCGCCATCAAATCCAGTGATGTACCACTCGTTGATGGGCCCCATTCTCTTGGTTGGAATGCCACCTACAAGGAAAAAATAATACAAATTTAAGATTTTAAATGATATATTTATATATGCAGGTATAACAGGGGGTTTTTTTGTATGAAAATTATTACTTTTTTTAAAAAATCTGTTCCCAGGAGCTCTTTTGTAACAAGCAAATGCTTCATTGTATATGCTTAGCATTTTTCTTTAACAGGAAACCACGAAAAGCCCCTTAGCTCTCAATATTTGAAGAGCTTAGTTACAAAAGGTATTAAATCCATTTCCCACCAAAATTGAGTTATTAACTCGTTGGAGACTAAGTACGAGATATCTTGGGTTGGGGTCTATGGGAAACGTGTGTTATATCAAAATCAAATAATTTCCAACGGGTTAACATAAACACATTTACCACATTTAAAGCCAAATTCCACAAGCAAGTACAAAATAACTCGGGTTTTACTTTTCTTTTTTCATAGGCCCGTGTACAAATAAAAAAAAAAATTGTATTTCTCCAAAGTTATTAAATTGGATTTATTGCCTTTTGCAATCACACTTTTCATTGACAAATAGTCAGTTGTCCGGCAGAAGGGCCTTGACACTAAATTTTCTATAATTTGAGAAATATTGCATCATTTGATATTTGCACATAACAGACTGACAGAAGGATCTAAAAATATCACACTACTTTCATTTCATGTGAGACGAGCCAATGGTTTTTCGTGTTAGAGACAATTTAGTGTTCACTCAGGCCCTTCTGCCGAACAACTGACGAAGTGATAAATTCTGGGGTTTTTTTCACCTTCATTGCTCGGATTCTCGTCGTAGATGGGCTTGACGTACGCACTGAAATACAGCTCCTTGTTCTTCTCAATCAGTCCACCGTCAAAGGCACACAGGTGAGTGCTCTTGTCATAAACACTGGAAAGTAATGGGAGTTACCTTGGATTAGTGCTGTAACTTGTTTGCAATGGCAATAATCAT
>JZLH01S0089197.1:12603-32100 GCA_001188425.1 Eucidaris tribuloides | reverse complement strand
CTAGGTGGGCTAAGAGGAGGATGTGAGGGGAATAAGAGTGGGATAAGGGGGAGAATTAAATGGGGATTTGGGGAGGAATAATGGGGCATTTAGGGCAAATAAAGGGGGAATAAGAGGAAAAAAATCAGGGGGAATAAGAGGAAAAAATCAAGGGGAATATGAGGAAGAATAAGAGGGGCAATATGAGAGGGATATAACGGAATAAGGGGCTGGGGAGGGGGTTGGCGGATTTGGCGACTATATTGGGAGATTGGGAGGATATGGGGATCCCCCCCCCCGAAAAAAAACAAACAAAACAAAAATGAGTGAACGAGGTGCCTGGTGCAGCTTCATCGGCGCGAAGCGCCGATGAAGCTAGTTTTTAATAGAAAATCAAGGATCTTGCCCATTTTCACCCTGGTATAAATATGCAGCAGAAGCTCCAGCAATGTTTACTTGAACTTATTTGTAATCTTTATTGCAACTGGCGAGGTCTGAGTCATCATCTTAATTCAGTTGAAGAACTTCACTGCCCAAAGTGAGTCTGGTCCAGGGTGCTGCACAATTGTCTGTAAATGTAAACACAATAAATTCAAACAGAAGACAAATGATAACGCAAAAGTTCATGTAATTTATCATTTACATTGCATAGACATATCAGGAAGTTAATATATTTGTGGTTAAGTTGCAAAAATAAACAAAGTCTGCAAAATTTTCAGCCTATAGTAGCATGTCTTAATTATAAAACTTGTTAAATCACAGGTATTACAAGGAAAAGGACAAGGACAACAATGTCACAGAGTTCTGTGGATAGCGACATCGCATCATGGAGTCCAGAGACTTGCAGACAAAGACTTGACAACACCCTCCCTGAACTCATAATATCCTTTGAAATTATTGTAGGCCTATGTTCCATTTTGTGTAATGTGCAAATTGATACCAGTTGACAATTTCTCAAGTGGAAAATTTGTTTTCAAAGATTAATCTGTTGCTTCTGAGATTCTGAAAAGCACAGGACACATCTGGTTCCCAATAGCTAACAGGTTAATTGAATTTTTTATGTCACTTTCTGCATCCTCCCAGCCCACCTTGCTTCTTATCCAATAATTGAGCCTTTGACTTCTCTAGCCAATTTATCATCTGATTCTGATGCTGTATTTTCTTCCTATTGACAAAATGGTGCCTCTTGGTTGGTTTTATATTTTCTCTCTTCTCAATTTTCTGAGTCAGTTCTGCTAAAAAATTAAAGCTAAATTGTCCTGCTCCCTCCCCCTCCCCAAACCACCACTCCCCCCCCCCAAAAAAAAAGTTTGCCTGATATGATAAAGAGCTGAATTGGAAAAAGTTTGAAAAGCCTGTTAACCCATTTCAGACTAAGAGTGAGATATCTCTGGTGGTGGAGTACATAGAATGGGTGTTGCATTGAAATCTGATTGTCTCCAACATGTTTATGACATGTTTCTGTTGAGCCCCAATAGAAATAGATCCCATAGAGAGATTAGTCTGTCAAAAGGCATACTGATGGAAGTTATTTTAGAACGAGTCAACTTTTGGCTACAAAAAATTCACAGTAGAATCCTTGCACAGTTTACTTGATTCTAGGAATAGTCTCACCTCCAGTTGAGGACTATGTCCAGTCATGTCGATTACCTTTAAGATTTTATAGATATTAGTCTGAATCCGTTGCCCTTAACCTGTGTTGCCTACTCACGCCCAGTATTGCAATGGAACAACCCCCAGCAAGAAGGTGGGGATCCTACAATCTATGGTGACGTCATTTCTACCAGTTTTGGATTCTGGCCAGAGGGAAAAGATGTTCTTTGCACCTGTTATGCCACAAGTATGTTTACCAATTTGTTTTGTTTGTTGTTTGTTTCGTTGTTTTTATTATATATATATTGTATTTAATTATTTATTGTTTGTACTCAGGGTTGGCAAGTTTTGTTTTGTTTTTGGAAGAGGTGATTTAGATCAGTGATTTTTTCATGATCTCAGTGATTTAGATCACTATTGATTTATATTGCCAACCATGTTTGTACCAGTTATTTCTGCTTTCTTTATCATATATCTTTTATTCATTAACTTTTAAATTTGTTTATTTTAACTGATTGGAGACTAAATATGAAGTAGCTCGTGTTGGGGTCTATATGTGTGTTACAATGAAATCAATTTGTCTCCAATGAGTTAAGATTTCTGAATTTAGCATGAATTTGAAAAGTAATATATTTAAATATAATAGATGCCCCCCACAAATACATGGGAAATGTCCATATTTTTCTCCTTTCTTATGAAAATATGTGATAAAATGTCAAATTTGTTGGAAATATCCAACGTAAACCTATCAATACGAGTTATTTACCAGTTATATAGTGGCACTTATTTCAGGGGGTACATTTTGTGGCACAATATTACACCAGCGAAACACCAAGAGTTAAGTAAGGTCAGGAGACGAAGTAAAACATGTCAAATAAATTATCTAAATGCGGGCTTTGGACGCCGTGATATTATCGTGTATCATGTGCCCAATGCATTCAAAGGAATGCGCGTATACGCGATATGGTGAGACACGCAGTGATATCGGAAAATATTGTAGGCTGAGGAAAAATATCAGATACAACCAGGTACTTTCATATTTACCCATGGCTGACTGGTGTGGCTGGCTAACTAGTTGATTCAGTTTTCCACAGAATTAATGCATTATCAAATTAACCATTTTTTCATGAATCACACCATATTGTTACTTGATTATAATGTGCTTGCTTTGTTTAATTTACTAAGTTAAGAGAAAAATTGTAAACTCTTTTGGATAAGAATAACACGTTGTTTGACAAAGAACAAAACCAGGGAACAAAATCAGGAGCCGCAATTGACAGACTGTATGATTTGTAGACGATTGGGTTAAATTTGAAGTGTGTTAATTTTCTGAGGGATTTAGATAATAATGATAATATTCTATGGCTTCTTTTGGTGGACACAGAAAATATTGTACTCCTTATGAAAATAATGGACTTGTCTGGGACTCGTGCGATATTTGTCACAAGTCGTACAATATTTTTTTTGTTCACCTCAAACTAGCCATCCAGTATTACATAAATGTTCAGTATGGACTTACATGTCATCACTGATTCATATTGCTACAAGTTCTTTTTATTAACTGATTAATTGTACTTTATAATTAATTATTATTTTTTTCTTTTTCAAATAAAGACAAGGAGTTTATTTGGAGGAATTTGCAGCTCTATTCTAACAACTCTTCAAGAAACAAGCCGAGAAAACTCCCAAGAGTCATATGGGGCCTTGCACCAATATTTACAGGTTAGTTTTAATTCACAAAAATGCCAGCATTATCACCAAGTAACCATGGACATTTTTGTTGCTCTTTCGCTGCTACATCATTCCTACAGGTATTCATTGTTGATTTTATTTGTTATGATGCAGCAACTTACCATTGTTCCTGCATCTATAGCACAGCAATAACTATGGCATAAAAAGTATGAATAACAAAACAGTATTTCTCACTAATTTTAAATCCACTCACGATTCCAAAATAACGCAGTAAATACAGTAGGCCTACATTGGACAAAATAATAATGAAGAGTTAGTTAATAACTGAAGGCACATTTACTGTATTTCACACAGTTTGTTCGCATTTGGTCACATTTTATACACATTTTCCTCAATTTACATAAAATAAAGTTAATTTTTTATTTATTTATTTTTTTTTTAACTTGCCTGACGTGACATTTATGGCTAGTGTTAAACCCTGGTTACAGGATTTATCAATATAATCATCTGTGAGGGACAAAATAAAAGCCTTTTTTTTTCTATGTTTGTCACAAGTCTACGCTGTTGTATTCTATTAAAAACAAATACCTTCTCACAGATCCTATTTAACTCTTAACATGCTGAAGTCGCAAATATGCACCACACAATACAAACAATGTCCGAAGAGCTGTAGTTTCCATGGCACGTTAAGAGTTAAAGTCAAAATTGTATATCTTATAACCCTTCAGCTCTCTTGACATTAGATATGAGAGGGGGGGGGGAATGTTTTACCCCTTCTGTGAGATTACCTTTGATTGTATTAAATTCATATTGTTTCAAATAATACCAGATAGGATAAATGTATTCAATACAAAACACTAGTAATCACACGGCACAGAGTTCTTTGAAAAAGGTAAATGTAAAAAACTTGTGATACATTCCAATGAAAACCTTCTTTGCAGCTCCTTATTGACATCATCAACAGCTTGGAATCGTGTGTCCAGCAGATACTGCCTTCTGGAGGGGAGATGGTTGCCATGGAAACTATTGCATCTCTGCCATCAAATGTCTTGGCAGTCATCCAGAGATCATTCAGTCATTGCAAGGTCAGTTGATAATCAATAAAGTTTTAGAAAGATAAACCTACGAAACTCCATTTTTGGAAGTTAAAAGAGAGGGACTTTTGTCATATTAAGTCATATTTTACATGACTGTTATAAATAATTGTTTTTCATGCACTAAAGTGCATTTTTGTGGAATGTTACATCATCTGTAGACAGAATGTCCAGCAAGGTTAGCAAGCCAAACAATTCTCTTAACCCTTTGCACGTGGCTGTTGAAATTTTGCACATTCATACAATTAAATTCAGCAATTGTAATAAGTTTTATCCCTTGTGTTTGTGCTACAAAAACTAACAAATGGCTTCTGGCCATAATGCTTAAGCAACATCTATAGAATAATTACCAGTATCAATGGTGCAATAAGGAAAGCAAGATTTAAAGAAAATGTCAAAATAACAATCATTATCATCCCCTCAGAATAAATTCAGTGTGTAAAGAGTTAAATACAAAATACTTTGATCAACTGGAGTGATCATAGAACAAGAAATTTAGCTTCAAGATTTCACCTTCTTCATCGACGGTGCCTTTCCCCTGACTGGTAGCGAAGCAGTGCCATGAATTCTGAATCTTATATTGTTTTTGCAGAAATGACAAGTTAGCAAACCGACATTTCTGTTTGAATTATGAGGCTGTGTCATCGGAATAGAAGAAAATCTCAGTGATATTTGGATACCTGGTCTTCAAGGTTGATTGATATGATGGTTGAAAGACAGGCGTGGATTGCATACTTGTCATGCTTGAGATCATCACTTGCTATTATGGCCGAGTATACATGGTCTTCTTATCAATCCAAGCACACTTTCTGAAAAGAGAGACGTGCGCATGATTTTAGTGTGCAGACTGAATCTCTTCCTGTTGAATCAATGTATATCTCCAATGTCACATTGCTCCCCATCACTGCCTTGCGTGCATCTGGAAAGTGTTGACTGTGCTTACGTTTGATGAAGGTGTTATCCTTGAAGGATAAAAGGTGCATTTTGATTTCATCCAGTACATCTTGCCTGTTTCCATCCTTCAGGGTTCGTACGGGTCAGGGAATTTCTGGAAAGTCAGGGAATTTGAAAATACTTTTTCTTGTAGCTGAAGTCAGAGAAAAGCAGGGAATTCATCACATTCTTCTGAAAAGTCAGGAAAAATCATTTATTCCATGAATTTCTAAAATGACCCTTGATTGGGAGCTCGCTAGTATTGCGATGATGTATTTTTGTACACTAAAAATGTGAAAGTGTTCATGGAAATTTACAGTTTTCTGCTGTGGTAAGTCATGGAAAGTCGGGTAATTTTGATAATGTGTAAGTGTACCAGTGCTGATTCTTCTCCAACTTAGTTGAGCATTGTCCAACTAAATCCCACTGTTGCCATTTGATAATCACAGTAGATGTCTCCTCATCCACTAGATATTTTTCATAAAATTTAATCATGCATTCCAAGCTCTGGCCAGTCATGCAACGCTTCCTTTTCCTGTTGACAAAATACTGTGCTGAGAAATTTGCTGTAACCATTGACCATTCAGCATTGCCATTGAGGGCCCTGTACTGAGTAGCCATCCTAAATTGTCATGGTATTTGCACAGACACATTGTACTTGGCGCTGTGTGAGCAGAAAACATGGTTAGAGCATAAAGCAGCAAACTTTGACAAGCCAGTAGGATTCTTTGGATACTCTTCATTGTATATGAACTTCTTTTAAACTCATCGTCGAATAATTTCTCTTTGACTTTCCATGTAACTCCTTGATGAGACTTGGTGAGATAACAAAGTCTTTCTTTCTGGGAGCAGGCAGGAGGAGGTTTGTTTCCATACTGTTGATTTTTTTTTTATATCCCAATGGAGATTCTTATGATTGCTTGCACTCTTCATATCAAGCCTGTTTCTTCATATCCCTGTGTTTTTAATAATATATATTTCTTATAAAGCATTATATTTTGTTACAAACTACTCAGAGTGTTTGCTGATCTCTCCAGGAATAGAAATAACAATATTTTTAACAAACCTAAATAAATGAAAGAAAAATGAAGAAAAAAAAAACCTTGTGTAGTGTATTGAATAGAAAATGTACAATAATAAACAACACAATAACAATGATTATTAACAATATTATATTGAGAAAGATTAATAGTACGATTGAGCAAATAAATACGCATTAACATGTTCTTGAAAAGTGTCTAGACTGTGTATGTTGCGAACATTATCCGAAGTTTTTTCCGAAGTAATGGAGCCATACCAAGGAAGAAGCGATCCTTGTAGGTTGTCCAAGGTTTAGGAACATGTAGAACCGTCGAAAAGGACAAACATATCCTGTCTATGTCATTAATTTGCTTTGAACATGGAAAGGTGTGATTGTCATGTGCTTTGCTTTTCTTCCCTTTCTCTTGTCTTCATTACATCAGCTTCTAGTTTAATTTTGATCTCTCTTGGTATCTTCAGTGTCTTTCAGCATTTTAAAAAACATATATTTTATTTATTTATTCATCATCAGCAGCATATAAAAATATTAAAAAATACACTAAGTATTAAAACAGAACACAAGCATATAAAATACACAAAGAATTTACATTAGGTACGCAAAAATATATTCCTGATGACTGGGGATCTACGGAAAGGACAGGTCTTGCGTATATAGACCCTTATTTGCTACCAAATTGAAAGTATTCACAAATCATACAAAAACAAAACATAAACAGCTCCCCAAGGAAATTCTATGTTGTATAACTGCATTTGAATAAATGCACTAGACGTACAAAACAGCATTTTCTTTCTTTTAGTACTTTTTTTAAAGGAAGTAACTGAATTACATTTGATTACATTTGTTCCCGATGAATTCCAAATTGTTGGGCCAGCATGGTGAATTGATTGTGTATTTATTTATTTATAACGTATATATAATTGAATGGAGGCAAAATCAAACCATCTGCAACAGTTTGAAAACCTCTTTTTTAGGTGGTGTAAGAAATAGTAAGCACTTTGACTTTGGAATTTTCACTTCAATGTGGTGTTTTGTGTAACTTAACTAGTAACTTAATATAAAGAGCTAAAATACCCCCCCCCCCCAATAAAACCATACCAGATAAACTGATTACCTACTTTCAATTTCAATCCTCTTTCAGGAAAGCCACACCATTTATGGAGATCATTTTTCGGCCGTCTCCGAACCGCTGTCGGCTCTGTTCAAGAGGGCTTACAGCCTTCAAAAGGCACTGATGGCCCTCCTGGAAGTATTGGGCAATGTCGACCAGCATGCAGATGCCTTATCACGAGGTATGAAGACTATATAACAAGTAGAAATTGCTTTTGTAAGAACTTTGTACACCTCAGTGATCTGTGAAAATTTTGGTTAGCACTGTATAAAACTTGTTTTACAAAATACATCCCTTCCATGATGAATAAGTAAATCAGTCAATTGATCAATCAATAATCAATCGATCAATTGGTCAGTCAGTCAATCAACCAATCAATCATTCAATCAATTGACCAAACCATAGTTCTAGGAACTAAAACTACCATTTCAATATTTTGTTGTACTCAAGCAGAGAAACCACTGACCTGATTTTTTAATGATGCTGTTTTACATTAATAAACAATAATAATAACATACATTAATATAGCGCCAGCTCTATGTGTACTATATTCAGCTGCGCTGTTTTCTGAACTCCTGTTTACTTAATTCTACTCAAATACAATATAATATATATATTAACAAAACAATAATGATTTTAAACTTACATTTTGAAGACATATTAGGAGGGTGAGCTACGAAATTTCAATGGGCAGCTATTCCACATTTTGGGGCGGCAATGGTCAAATTGCACACGGTCCGCAGAGTGATTTTGGTTTTGCCAATGGGGATTTGAATAACCAATGCTATCTGTGGACTGCAAGCCTATGACTGCTGGACTTCGGACTTTTGATTTGAAGCAGTGCTTCTGGTAATGTAACTTAGGAGCTGGCACATAATGTTTATACACAATTAAAAAATTTTGAAGCCGAGATTCTTGACGTATTGCAACCAGTGGAGCTTTCTCTAAGAAGAGGTGCAGTTGAGTCAATGATTGACAGATATACAAGTCTTGACATGCATTTTGGACTCTCTGTATCTCGGGTATAGAGAGTCGGCATTCCGAATACAATCCATTGCCAATAATCTTTAGCTTATGGTTATGGCAGAGCAACTGAACGACCAATTTAATACTTTCCCGATCAAAATATTTACGGATACGTCTGAGATTATATAGAAGATAATATGTTGACTGACATACATTTGTGACGTGTATTTCCATGTTCAAATTTGTATCGAAGTATACGCCTAAATTTCCAGCAGTATCCGTATACATTGCAGTAGGACAACTGAGGAAAAATACAGTATCTCATTGATTTCAGAGACATTGTTACAGAAAATCCATATTGTAATGAATAGTCGAAGTGGATGAAATGCACTACTTGTTGAGACACATATCCTTTCTCTTCATTATTTACCCCCAGTTTGCAATAGCTTCCACGAGCTGTGTGATATCATTAGTGGGATGGACACCACTCTGCTGGTCAGCACGTGGCGATTCCTGGTCAAGATCGTCAGCAAACACAAAGATGTCATACAGAACACATTTGAGGTGATTATGGGATATCAACTTAACCCACTGGCTACAGGAACCACATAGGCCGTGCATTAACTCTATGGAAATTACATAATCACGAAAACAGTGGGTTAAAGGACCATTTCTTTTAAACAATGGTTTAGGCTTTAGTTATCCGTGATTAGTCCAGATGCTTTTTATTTACTGTTCTTATTTGAAAGAGAACCGAATTGTGTATTTTTGATAAATATAGCCGTATGTAAAATATTTAGGTGCCTTTAAGTGTAGTTTAGTTTAATTTACAGAAGGGGACATTGCTTGTGATCATATACCTGCTCTGCCAAGTTTCTATCAAATCCTGGTTTATCCTTTTCTTTTAAAGGTATTGGCTAACATTTACCACAGTTAAAAAAAATCTGAGCTACATGATTCCCCATGCTACTATTGTCTTTGATAAGGTCTAAAAATGACGCCCTGAAAAAATTGTATTTCAAAATGATTATTTAGTGCTTTAAACAAGTGAAAATCGTAAGTTGATGGGATTCACCTGCCCACTTTCTCCCATAGACTTACTGTGTGTACACCTAGGCTATTTAAACTCGCCCCGAGTTTTAATTGTTTATTCATGCATAACTTGCCACTGGCAGTGTAACTTTCCAAACTTTTTTATTCTAGGGTGTTTATTTGTCCATATGAACACTACTATGTAGTTCAGATATCAAAATTTGACAATTTTTTAAATTGAAGCTTCACAATGTTAGCTTATCACTTTAAGATATCTTTGCCAGCTTATATATTAGTGTTGAAAAAGATTCCTTCAGTGCCTGATTTTGTTCCATCTTAGTTCACTTTCCTATCTTGTGTATTAACTTTAAGAAAAAAAGATAATAGAGATATATTTTTACCCTTGTTCAATGGGACATATTGTCACTTGCATGACAAAACCTTGTGTCTCAATTTTAGGAAGCTAGATTAAGTTTTGTCAGAATTTTATATGTCAGATCTCAGAATCAAAGAGACTGTCAGGTAAAAATATGGCTCTTTCATTTGTCACTTTATTAAGGCAGCCATGTCTTTTTGGCTCTCCCGTATTTTTGAGATACCTCAATGATGTACAAATAAATTGTCAGTTAACTCTTAATGTGCTAAAGTCACAGATCTGTACCCAATAATACACATAAAATCAACAGAGGTTGAAATCCTCTTGCATGTTAAGAGTTAACTTATTATTTCCTTGTGAATACAGGCAGCACCTTTAGTGAATTCCCTGTGCTCAGAGGTGGAGTCTCACTACAAACATGCCTTGCAGCTGGCTCCTAGATCTCCAGGAGAGGGAGGGGGATCTCAGGGTGGGGACGAGAAGGCTTTTGCCCGGACCCTGAAGGTCTGCAGCTTGTGTAGCAAGATGTTGCACCACATGGTGAAGGAATTTGCCGGAGAATGCGTGGAGCATTGCGGGCCTCGGTTGTTGGAAGTGATGCTGATATTACAGAGGTAAGAATGATGATGGTGACTGTGGTGATGATGATGATTATGGTGATTGGGATGATGATAAGGATGACGATGGGAATGATTGTAAGGATGATGATGAGCATATTGGTGATGATGATGATGATGATGATGATGATGATGATAAAGATAGTGATGATAATGATGATGATGTTGATTGTGGTGAATGTTATGATGATAATGATAAGGAGGAGTATATTGATGGTGGTGGTGGTGGTGGTGATGATGAGGATGGTGAGGATGATGATGACAATACTTATGATCATGATGATTATGATGCAAATGGTGATGTTATAGTAAAGGTGATAATGATGATGATGATGGTGATCATGATGAAGATCAAAACAATATATGATAATGAGGAAAAGAAGAAGGAGGAATAAGAGGAGGTTGAGAATAACGATGAAGATTATGATAATGTTAAGGAAGAGGAAGAGCACTGATGACTGGAGAGATGAAATCTATTCAGCATGGAGTGTATTAAATTACATTCTTAAAGTAATGAGAATCATATTAATTAATGAGAGCTGTAATTGTGATTGCTATTACAAAGGTTGTTAATGGCCTAAATAATTTTAACACTTGAAATCTCGTAATTGAAGATTAAGGTTTCTACCAATACCAGAAGAGAAGAAGAAAGGTGATGATGGTTAAAAGGTAATAATTTCCTAATTATTTGTACATATCATTAGATTTATCAAACAACAGGATTTTTTTCAGCTGCGAATGTAATACAGGAAGTTTTTTTTATTCTTACAATTTAGAGACAAATACGGGAGTATTTATTGATATTTTTGGTGTCGTTTTACGGTATTTTCCTAACAGCCTCTCCCCACCCTGTCTGGAAGCTGCTCCCATCTCAGACAAGTCCTACAGTGATCGGCAAAGATCTGTTCTGGTAGGCATAGAACCTCTTCTACAACTCCTGCTGCCAGGCAGAAAATTCTGCACAGCTCTCCTTGCCTCAAACAAAGGTATATATAAAAGTTCCAATGCACATCTTGATTTGTAAAACATGGTAATAATATCATACTTATTTGCAATTAAGATGTTTTGTGTAAGATTACCTATCAGAATAATATTTGATTTTATTAGATTCATTAAAATCCTCAGCATGTAAGCCACTATTTGTTTGTGGTTGCTTCTTTTTTTAAAATGGACGTGATTATTACTTTTATATATTTGATGTTTCTTGTTACGTCATCAGCAAGTGTACACCAGGATTTGCTTCATTGTGTGTCAAGTTTGAGCTATTAGATTAATTTCTCAGGGAAATTGTTTAGCGGTTGTTGAGTTGATGGTGCATGTCAACTGTCTTCTGATCATTCACACTGACCGTTCATACTGTTTTTTGTTGGGTTCATCAAAGGTAGTGTGATTGTTTTTTCAAGTTTCCACTTTCTATCATCTTACATTGATTTCATGGGTTATAAATTGTAGGATAACATTCCATACAATTGAACATCTCTTGTCTTTTATCAAATCACAATTCTTTTCATTGCAGAATAATAAATACACAGGATTGTGCTTCCATACAATGCCCCTTACAGCTGATAAACCTTAGTTCTTTCCATTGTAAAATAATAACATGTATGATAAAGGGGAAAAAAATAAAATTTTCTTTTTGGGGGCTCCTTTTCCATTTCAGGGGCAAAATTGCCCCGTGCCCCCGGATATTTTTTTCCCCGGTTATGATGCTTTATCCAACAAAGTTGCCATAGTGTCAAAATATCATTCATGACATTACATTTGTCATGTCAACAAAATTATATTGTCAATGATTAATGTTGTGATCGAGGTAATTTTTGAATAGGCAATTCATATAAATGTCTGCTGTTTCCTTTATTTCTTGTCAGATTTTCCCGTCAGTCAGTGTTTGGCCAGATTGATGACGCTCGTCTCCATCTTGAAGTTGTTGCCCCTAGCAACGGATGATGTTCGTACCCTGTGGCTGGCACCTGTTGTCTTCCCTGAGGATGAACCAAGAGATGATGTGGTGACTGGAATATTTAAAGTTGTGAGACGATGTGAGTCAGTCAGTCAGCTAGACGTACACTAGTAGTTTTCCTGATTACACCCTTGAAATTCCATGATCTCAGTGTGTTTGCACTTAAAGTGTGGAATAATCTAACTTAATCAATCATAGAGTCTTTGACACTCCCATCTTTTAAAAGAGAACATAAAAACTTTATTCATTTTTAGTAGTCTATGAATCTTGTTGAATTACTGGATTCTTGTGTTCATTTATTTGTTATACATAAAACAGTACTGGATTAGAAAGAAGCAGTATTTTATCTCGCCTGCTATACATAGCAGAAGCGAGACATAGGCACTGCTGAGACATAGGCACTGCTGAGACATAGGCACTGCTGAGACATAGGCACCGTTATGGCAGCAACAATGAAAACTTAAACAAGGTTAATTTTAGACTATGTTGTGGGGTGAAGAAATGCCTTGACAAGGTGGTTTGCTTTAGGTTTGGCATTGGTTGGTGGGAGGGGGTTGTTCTCCTCTGTAAAGTCTTCCCCTGACCATGTAGTTTTTAACATGATGTGAGTGTGTATGTAAAGTGTAATAAGATAGATAAATGTCATAGATGGACTAAATAGGTTAAATTATATCAACACTGAACATTTTAAAATGTATGCTGATGTGGTTCTCGTGATCATTCAGGTTACGTTGAACTGAACGTACCCGTCCGTCTACCTGGTATTATGTGCCACGGCAAGCCTCAATGCGACGTTAGCCTCTATCACCACGTGGTCACGCATCTGTGTGGATTCGTGGCGGCGGTGCCCGCACAACTATTTCATGTCGTGGAGAGATGCATGCTGCGAAACGTCTTGAGCCATGACTGGAGTTGTGTCTTGCTGGCCATGGATGTCTGGTGTTTCATGGCTAGGTATGCTGTAAAGGGAAAGTCCACCCTGACATCAAGTTGATTTTATTAAATGCAGAAAAATGAAAGAAACCTATTAACGAAGGTTTGGCGAAAATCCATCAAAGAATAATAGAATATTTAAAGTTTTAAACTTGTGATGTCACATGCGAGCAGCTCCTCCAATTGTCTGGCAATCCATAAAGTGTCATTTTCTCAGAAAATTTTAAATGATTTTACCGGTGCATTCAATATTAAATCAGAAACATTATTTCCTACATGCCTTATTGAAAATAAAAACTTTCATTTGTCATAAACCATTCAAATATTGACAATTAATGGAATTTATATTACTTGACATATGAGGAGCTGCTCACATGTTACGTCACAAAATTAACACTTTGAAGCTTCATAACTCTGTTATTCTTTGAGGGATTTTCGCCAAATTGTCATTATTGTTTCATTTTTCTGCTTTTATTAAAACCAAAGTGACATCAGGATGGACTTTGCCTTCGAGCGTTCATTTAAAATTGTGCAAAACTCTATCATCTTGACAATACATAAGTAGTGTTCAACATGGACAAATAAACACCCTAGAATACAAAAGTTTGGAAGTTACACTCCAATGGCAAGTTATACATGAATAACAATAACTCGGGGCGAGTTTTTTAACCTAGGTGTACACACAGTAAGTCTAGGGAGGAAATGGGCAAGTGAATCTGGTCAACTTTACGATTTTACTTTTTTAAAGCACTAAATAATCAATTTTGAAATACAATTTTTTCAGGGCTTCATTTTTAGACCTCATCAAAGACACTGTAGCATGGCGAATCATACGGCTCAGATTTTTAACTGTGGTAAATGTTAGCCAATACCTTTAATTTGTCATATTTGAATGGTTTATGACAAATGAAAGTTTTTATTTTCAAGTAGCATGTAGGAAATAATGTTTTGATTTCATATTGAATGCACGTAAATCATTTAAAATTTTCTGAGAAAATGACACTTTATGGATTGCCAGACAATTGGAGGAGCTGCTTGCATGTGACATCACAAGTTTAAAACTTTAAATATTCATAACTCTATTATTCTTGGATGGATTTTCGCCAAAACCTTCGTTAATAGGTTTCTTCATTTATTTCTGCATTTAATAAAATCAACTTGATGTTCAGCGGTGACTTGTCCCTTTACAGCATACCTAGCATGAAACACAGACATCATGGCAGCAAAGACAACAACTCCAGTCATGGCTCAAGACGTTCGCAGCATGATCTCTCCACGACATGAAATAGTTGTGCGCGGCACGCCGCCACGAATCCACACAGATGCGTGACCACGTGGTGATAGAGGCTAACGTCGCATTGAGCTTGCCGTGTGCACATAATACCAGGTAGAACGGACGGGTACGTTCAGTTCAACGTAACCTGAATGATCACGAGAACCACATCAGCATACATTTTAAAATGTTCAGTAGTTGATATAATTTAACCTATTTAGTCCATCTATGACATTTCATTATCTTATTACACTTTCATACACACTCAAATCATGTTAAAAATACATTGGTCAGGGGGAAGACTTTACAGAGGAGAACAACCCTCCACCAACCAATGCCAAACTAAAGCAAACCACCTTGTCAAAGGCATTTCTTCACCCCACAACATAGTCTAAAATTTAACCTTGTTTAAGTTTTCATTGTTGCTGCCATAACGGTGCCTATGTTCTCAGCAGCTGCCTATGTCTCAGCAGTGCTATGGTCTCGCAGTGCCTATGTCTCGCTTCTGCTATGTATAGCAGGCGAGATAAAATACTGCTTCTTTCTAATCAGTTACTGTTTTATGTATAACAAATAAATGACACAAGAATCAGTAATTCACAAGATTCATAGACTACTAAAAATGAATAAAAGTTTTTATGTTCTCTTTTAAAAGATGGGAGTGTCAAAGACTCTATGATTGATTAAGTTAGATTATTCCACACTTTAAGATGCAAACACACTGAGATCATGGAATTTCAAGGTGTAATCATGGAAAACTACTAGTGTACGTCTAGCTGACGGACTGACTCAATCGTCTCACAAACTTTAAATATTCCAGTCACCACATCATCTCTTGGTTCATCCTCAGGGATAGCAACAGGTGCCAGCCACAGGTTACGAACATAATCCGTTGCTAGGGGCAACAACTTTCAAGATGGAGACGAGCGTCATCAATCTGGCCAAACACTGACTGACGGGAAAATCTGACAAGAAATAAAGGAAACAGCAGACATTTATTATGAATTTGCCTATTCAAAAATTACCCTCGATCACAACAATTAATCATTGACAATATAATTTTGTTGACATGAAAATGTAATGTCATGAATGATATTTTGACACTTATGCAACTTTGTTGGATAAAGCATTCATAACCGGGGAAAAAAATATTTCCGGGGGCACGGGGCAATTTTGTGCCCCTGAAATGCGAAAAAGGAGCCCCCAAAAAGAAGAAATTTTATTTTTTTCCCTTTATCATACATGTTATTATTTTACAATGGAAAGAAACTAAGGTTTATCAGCTGTAAGGGGCATTGTATGGAAGCACAATCCTGTGTATTTATTATTCTGCAATTGAAAAGAATTTGTGATTTGATAAAAGACAAGGATGTTCAATTGTATGGAATGTTATCTACAATTTAGTAACCCAGTGCAAATTCAATTGTAGATGATAGAAAGTGAAACTTTGAAAAAACAAATCACATACCTTTGATGAACCCAACGCAAAAAACAGTATGAGACGGTCAGTGTGAATGATCAGAAGACAGTTGACATGCACCATAACTCAACAACCGCTAAAACATTTCCCTGAGAAATTAATCTGATAGCTCAAACTTGACACACAATGAAGCAATCCTGGTGTACACTTGCTGATGACGTAACAAGAAACATCAAAATATATAAAGTATAATCACGTCCATTTAAAAAAGAAGCAACCACAAAAAATGTGGCTTACATGCTGAGGATTTTAATGAATCTAATAAAATCAAATATTATTCTGATAGGTAATCTTACACAAAACAATTTAATTGCAAATAAGTATGATATTATTACCATGTTTTACAAATCAAGATGTGCATTGGAACTTTTATATAGTACCTTTGTTTGGCAAGGAGAGCTGTGCAGAATTTTCTGCCCTGGCAGCAGGAGTTGTTAGAAGAGGTTTCTATGCCTACCAGAACAGATCTTTGCGAATCACTGTAGGACTTTTCTGAGATGGGAGCAGCTTCCAGACAGGTGGGGAGAGGCTGTTAGGCAATAATCGTAAAACCACCAAAAAATATCAATAAAATACTCCGTATTTGTCTCTAAAATTGTAAAGAATTAAAAAAATTCCTGTATACATTCGCAGCTGAAAAAATCCTGTTTGTTTGATAAATCTAATGATATGTACAAAATAATTAGGAAATTATTACCTTTTAACCATCATCACTTCTTCTTCTCTTCTGGTATTGTAGAACCTTAATCTTCAATTACGAGATTTCAGAGTGTTAAAATTATTTAGGCCATTAACAACCTTTGTTAATAGCAATCACAATTACAGCTCTCATTAATTAATATGAATTCTCATTACTTTAAGATGTAATTTTAATACACTCCATGCTGAATAGATTTCATCTTCTCAGTCTATCAGTGCTCTTCCTCTCCTTAACATTATCATAATCTTCATCGCTTAATTCTCAACCTCCTCTTATTCCTCCTTCTTCTTTTCCTCAACTTATCATATATTGTTTTATCTTCATCATGATCACCAATCAATATCATCATTATCACTTTACTATAACATCACCATTTGCATCATAATCATTCATGATCATAAGTATTGTCATCATCATCCTCACCATCCTCATCATCACCACCAACCACCACCACCATCAATATTACTCCTCCTTATCATTATCATCATAACATTCACCACAATCAACATCCATCATTATTCATCACTATCTTTTATCATCATCATCATCATCATCATCATCATCATCACCAATATGCTCATCATCATCCTTACAATCATTTCCATCGTCATCCTATCATCATCCAATCACCATAATCATCATCATCACCACAGTCACCAATCATCATTCTTTACCTCTGTAATATCAGCATCACTTTCCAACAACGGAGGCCGCAATGCTCCACGCATTCTCCGGCAAATTCCTTCACCATGTGGTGCACAATCTTGCCTACACAAGCTGCAGACCTTCAGGGTCCGGGGGCCAAAAGCCTTCTCGTCCCCACCCTGAGATCCCCCTCCCTCTCCTGAGAATCTAGGAGCAGCGCTGCAAGGCATGTTTGTAGTTGAGACTCACCTCTGAGCACAGGTAATTCACTAAAGGTGGTTGCTCTGTATTCACAAGGAAATAATAAGTTTAATCTTTAACATGCAAGAGGATTTCAACTCTGTTATTTTATGTGTATTATTGGGTACAGAATCTGTTGCTTTAGAACATTAAAGAGTTAACTGACAATTTATTTGTACATCATTGAGTATCTTCAAAAAATACGTGGTGAGAGCAAAAAAGACATGGACCTCTGCCTTTTAATAAAGTGACAAATGAAAGAGCATATATTTTACCCTGACAGTCTCTTTGATCTGAGATCTGACATATAAAATTCTGACAAAAACTTATCTTAGCTTCCTAAAATTGAGACACAAGGTTTTGATCATGCAAGTGACAATATGTCCACTTACAAGCGGGTAGACAAATATATATCTGATTATCTTTTTTTCTTAAAGTATAATACCACAGATAGTCGCAAAGTGGAACTAAATGTCGAACAAAATCGAGGGCACTGAAGGAATCTTAGTTCAACCACTAATATATAAGCTGGCAAAGATTCTTAAAAGTAGGAATAAGCTAAACATTCGTGAAGCTTCACATTAAAAAATTGTCAAATTTTGATTATTGCTGAACTACATAGTAGTGTTCATATGAGACAATCAAACACCCTAGAATAAAAAAAGTTTGGAACAGTTACACTCGCCAGTGGCAAGTTCATGCATGAAATAAAACAATTAAAAACTCGGGGCGAGTTTAAATAGCCTTTGGGTGTACACCACAGTAGTATATGGGGAAGAAAGTGGGCAGTGTGAATCCCATCAACTTACTGATTTCACTTGTTTAAAGCACTAAATAATCAATTTTTTGAAAATACATTTTTTCAGCGGCGTCAATTTTTAGACCTTAATCAAAGACAATAGTAGCCATGGGAATCATTTTAGCCTAGATTTTTTTAACTGTGAAATGTCTGCAATATACCTTTAAGAGAAAGGAATAACCAGGATTGATAGAAACTTGGCAGAGCAGGTATATGATCATCAAGCATATGTCTTCTGTAAATTAAACTAACTTACACTTAAAGGACCTAAATATCTTTACTACGGCTATTATTATCAAAAATAACACATTCGGTTCTCTTTCGAAATAAGAACAGTAAATAAAAGCATCTGGACTAACTCACGGATAACTTAAAGCCTAAACATTGTTTAAAAGAAATGGTCTTTAACCCATGTTTTACGTTGACATTATGTAAATTTTCCATAGAGTTAAATGCACGGCCTATGTGGTTTGTAGCATGTGGGCTTAAGTTGATATCCCATAAATCACCATCAAATGTGATTCTGTATGAACATCTTTGTGTTGCTGCCACGATTCTTGACCAGGAATCTGCCACGTGGTGACCAGCAGAGTGTGTCCAACCTAATGAATATCACACAGCTCGTGGAAGCATATTGCAAACTGAGGGGGTAAATAATCGAAGAGAAAGGATATGCTGTCTCTCAACAAGTAGTTGCATTTTATTCCAACTTCGACTATTATTACACTTATGGAATTATTCTGTAACAAGCAGTCTTGAAATCAATTGAGATACCTCTATTCTTTCCTCAGTATGTCCTACTGCAATGTATACGGCTACTGCTGGACAATTTTAAGGCGATATACTTCGATAAAATTTTGAACATTGGAAAGTACACGGTCACAAATGTATGTCAGTCCAACATATTATCTTCTATATAATCTCAGACGTATCCGTTAAATATTTTTGATCGGGAAGATTAAATTGTTCGTTCATGCTCTCTACAGTAAGCTAGATTATTGCCATGGATTTATTCGGAATGCATCTCTCTCATCT
>JZLH01S0089181.1:4710-30903 GCA_001188425.1 Eucidaris tribuloides | reverse complement strand
ACACACACATACACTTCTAGGAAGAAGTACTATACGTTGAAAGTATACATACAAACATTACATTTACGTAATGCATACCCGGGAGCTTCCGCATATTAGGGTTTCTCATATTTTATAATCCGCAGTCCAAACAAAATAAGAAATTAAAACATGGTCATTATGATAATACTTGCTGAACGCAATATCAATCAGATCAGTGGCCATCTAGAGTAATTTATCATTTTCTGTACGGAATGTAAAAGGGAAAATATACGCGTGTCGTATGGAACATTTCTCCATCTCGTACGACGTGCTTTATTTTTTCTCCATTTCAGTCAAAAGATTTCACTCGAGCTAGGTACTTAACTAATATTATTACCTTCCCACAGTAACATAAAATTACTATCTATTAGCAAAATCCCCAGATGACTGCGATTTTTGGAGCACTAAATATTTGGTCTATATAGTAAGGCCAATTCTTTTCTGATCCAACACAGCATCCATGGGCATAATTCCGGATAAATTTTCATGCCGCGGGCGGGGTAATAATTTGCCACACTAACAACACAGAATTAAAAAGTGCTCCCCCCCCACCCACACACACACACAAAGATGATAATGACACGCAGTGGAATTAGTGGAATTAAAAACGCTATCGATTATATGGAAGGAATACTCCCTTCAGATTCTTCTCCTTTCAGAGCGTTTGAAACAAACATTACTGACGATGTACTTAGAAAATGCAAATTTGATTTTCTTTTGCTGGTATATCGGATTACAGCCCCGTTGTTTTCACACTGCCAATCAATCACGTGATCAAACTGCAAAAGTTTTTTATCTGTTTTCCAATTATTTTTTGTTTGTATTTTATTTTGATCTTGCATATCAGCTACGGAGATAACATATTCATTTATATAAGTGAGGCCACTCGCGTAAATTTAGCACACTACGTGTATTGATGAGGCCCCACAAGTTACAAACATCAACTTCCTGTTTATCAGTTTGTTTGAGTTATTCCTAACCATAATGATGTTTGGACCACTGTGTCGATTCGCAGTCGTATTGGGGTTGATGGTGGCTTACATGTCCTCTCATGTCGGCGGCTCGTTAGTTGAAGAAAGGGGTATTGTAACTTGAATAATAAGTTTTTGTGGACGAATGTTTTCATTTGTACACCTTGTTTCAGATCTTGTTAAATTTGTTACAATATTTCAATAATTTTGACCGTTCTGGAAATGTTTGATTTTTCATTCGTTAATCAAGATGTGTACTTATCAGTATATCTCACGAAAACGTATGATCTATGTTATGTCTACCCTCCCTACTCAAAAGTATTGCAACATACACTATAACCCATGCATTTTGAGTTGAAGGGGTCTTTCTGTAATGACGTCTTAATGAAGTTTATTATTAGAAAATAACAAATCATTTGAAAAGGAATTAATGAATGTAATTTTTCCTTTCTTCTCCAAGGCGGAGAGATTATCAAATACAGGTGCACCCACGACAGAGGGGCTGGAACAAAATAATTTAATTTTTTTCGCCTCCCTATAGGGGTGGGGTGTTAATTCACACTAGCATCGTAATTAGATTTCATATTTTCCGCCAAACGGTTTTGATGGCTTGGAAAGACTTCTAACAAACAAAAAATATCAATATGTTCCTTTAAAGCTGTCTCAGAAAGAATACACCACGCCGCGAAGAAGAAAGCGCCTCCTATCTTCATAAGACAGTGGTAAGGAGGATACGCCCCATATTTTAGACAAGATCTCTTTACGTTATAATTTCTTATTCTTTTTGGATTCTAAAGGCGGTTTACTATTGTAAACATTTTAAAATTAACTGTCATGTGACTTTTCAATACATTGGATACAATAATGTGGAGAGAGACTATCATCTTAAAGTTGTAGCCTTATTCTCCTATTTCACTGTCTTATGAAGATAGCAGGCGCTTTCCTCTTTGCGGCGCGGTGTCTTCTTTCAGAGACCACATCAAAGGAGCATATTGGCATTTTTTGATAGTAGGAAGTCTTTCCAAACCATCAAAACCGTTTGACGGCAAATATGAAATCGAATTACGATGCTAGAGTGAATAAACAACCAACCCCTACAGGGAGGCGAAAAAATGTTAAATTTTTATGTTCCAGCCCCTCTGTCGTGGGTACGTCTGCATTTGATAATGTCTCCGCCTTGGAGAAGAAAGGAAAAACTATATTCATTGATTTATTTTCAAATAATTTGTTATTTGCCAATAATAAACTTCATTAGGACATCATTACAGAAAGACCCCTTCAACTCAAAATGCATGCGTTATAGTGTATGTTGCAATACTTTTGAGTAGGGAGGGTAATATTACTAACGGGTAAAGTACATTAGAACAGTAACACTTGATGCTGGAAATGTCGATACCCACGTTAAACTGCCACCATCATTCAGAGATCACGTTATTCTGGTACTTTTTCTTATACATTTGGGGGTACGAAGATAGTGAAAAATCAATTGAAAGTGGTTTTCTTATTAATTCCAATTATAAAAAATTATCATTCATATAATTTCGGTCATTTTCACTCTTGAGATATTTAACAGTGCAGAAAGTGTTCTTATACAGGCTTTAGCATTGATATGGAATTTAATTTATTTATTTTGAGAGAATTTGGATAACTGAAGTTAACCTTGTATACAAAACGATCACTACATTTTTGTTTTACGCATGATAAGAATTCGGTGAAATGTTTCGATGGATTCCTACAACATCTCCATGTTTCCTTACGTGAGTTAGAACGGTCAAAACTTAAAGATAATGTTTTCAGTATAATAAATCCATACCTATAAATCCCCCGTTTATTGGTTCATTGATTTTAGCACAATAATAACCAAATAACCCCTAAAAAACTATCCCTATCGTACGCTGCACTGCGCTTAATTAAAATCCATTATGTGGAAATCAAATTTCGGGTGAGCGACTAGATGCCCCTCCGCCTGACCCATGCACGGTACGCCTCTGGAGTTACATTCACACACTACATCTTTCCTTTTTGAGCTGGGTCCCTTTGCTACTGCCAGCACGAGCAACCCTAACTCACATTCTCCAACATAATTCCGCTCACTCTTTGCGCTCGCTCATGGGTTTCGTCCTCAAATCACTTTACCCTTGACAAAACAGTAGGCGGCTAGCTTTTTTATTTACATCATAAAACAGCCTGCTATGTGAGCAGATGAACTTTCTTGTGATTTTCTAGAGACTATACTTAAACAAAACCCAGCGTTGGAACCAGGCTATAGGTTTTCTGTGATAGTTTTTTTTTCCTCGTCAAATTGAGGGCGAATACGTCAATCCCTCTCCACAAAATCGTCCCTATGTTCCGGGCGGTCGTGTTTAACCCTTCCCAAAACCCCACTGCATGTAGTTTTCATTCCTAGATCATTCATTGGTCGGAAAAGATTTAGACGGTTGACAATTGGAATTCTGTGAAGAGATCTGACGTGAAGGATTGATCCTTAATTCCGCTCTCCCGTCTTCTCTCTGCCTCTAATAGACAACACTCTAGGATGCTGTCCCACTGGTTGGTAGGGGTTTAATGGCAAGTGTTATCATTTCGTGAAGAATAAAGTTTCATGGAACGCCGCGCAAACTCACTGCATCATTCAAGACTTTGGTTACATAGCAACACCTAACTCCCAGGTAAGAAGGGTAAAATAACTATCACCTTCTTTTAGTAAAGTAGGATAAAATCACACAAAAAATTGTTTATAGAAGTGAACACGTAGTGACTTCCACTTGTTGGTCTGGTATTTTACAATAATGTTGTTACTATATTATCCACTATTTATATTATATTGTCGGCCTTGAAGGGGGATACAAAAATATCGGCCGCACTAGAAATATTTGCAACGAGTCGAAGCACGGAGTGCAATATGGTTTCGCCGAGGGCGATTATTTTGTATCCCCTGAAAGGCACCGACATTATCATTATTATTATATATATATCAGGCCATTGTTCAAACTTAAATTCATCCAACCAATATCTGGACACACTGAATTCCCTACTGCCTCACCGCCGGTCTTATTTACGTCGAAAAGTCAAAGGCACGGCCACGTTTTTTCTCTTTACGTTGCGCGTGTAGTATTCGCGCTGTATAGATCGCGCCGCGGTGCTGCAAATGTGGCACCAGGGTCCAGCGCGTATGTGCGTTAGCGTCGATTTACGCAGCGACATATTTTGCGCACGGCGCGCACAGGGATGCGGTAGCGGGCAAATCAGAATTTATGGCCCGCGCTTTAAAGCCACCAGCCTTCAATATCGGCAAAATACCGGAAGAATGGTAATATCGTGTAATACGGCCCGGGATGAACACACATGGGACACAGTGTGCAAAATATGGCTTTTTATTTCACCACTAAAATGCCTGATATATGTAATAATATATTATATTATATTATATCATATTATATTATATTATATTATATTATATTATATTATATTATATTATATTATATTATATTATATTATATTATATTATATTATATTATATTATATTATATTATATTATATTATATTATATATTATATTATATTATATTATAACTGCCATTTTGTCATTTTTTTTATGAAATTTCATCGACTTTTAATTGTTTTGTTTGGCGGAGAACGCGGCATGTAAATGTTATTGTCAGTTTTGCCTTTTGAATTCGTCTTTTGGCAGCAGGTTTCAAACATTTTCAATTCGATCAGAATGGTCAAATGTCATTATAAATCGTTCCAGCTACCAAACAAACGACAGATGTTAAAAGCAGATTTGTCGTTGTTCAAAAAATTCAATAAATTTTCTCCCCAATAATTGGTCCCGTATGTATTAATGCAGTCTTTGTGTTAAGCTATATGTTAGTGTGTTATCACAGTATTGTTTCTTGTCTATTTGTGACTGTTTGTGGGTCTGGATAAATGTGTGTGATTATTCACGTACACTGTACAAACTCTGTCTAGAAACGTGATCGCAAAGATGTGTTATAGAAAATGTATGTGTATAATTATTGACAATAAAACATTAGACACCAAGGTTTATTAATTTAACACACGACATTTAGAGCATCTGAACATGATTGCAAAGAGACAACAACAATGTGTTAGAGAAGCATTTACTCGCTAAACACTTTTTTTACAGTGTAGTTGTGTGTGTGCTTTTATGTGTCTCATTATTTGATGTGTAGGCAGAGAACCATTTTCTGTGGGAACAGGCGTCGTTGGTGTCATTTCGCGGGGAAGAAACCTTCTGGATCGGATGCCAGTACCGACGCCATCCTGGCAAATGGGCCTGTGGAGAAAATAGTGCCGGCTATTCCAGTAAGATCCTTTTGCTCATTCAGTACGTTTTACTTGAGTATTAATGAATGGATTATTTCGTAAATTTATTTCTTTATTTTCTTTCTTCAACTGTAATTAGTTGAAAATGTTGCTTTAAATACCCAGGGCTGGACCACAATTGCGTCACTTTCTATGTTTCATGGGTCCGCGATGTATAGCCTTTCCACAATAAAAGAAAATAAATCCTTACTTGTAAATACTTTCACGCAAGTTTGGGGAAAGGGACGGTGCCCTGGCCTAAACCACTGTAACTCCTAACTTATCCACTTGATATATCAAAATTGAGCAATTTGACAGTGTTTTTGTTGTGGATGGGTATGCTTCATATCCTTGCACTAATTTGTCTGTTGTCACTATGAACATCTACATTACTTGGCTAATGCCAAATACGCAAAATGATTTGTGACGTTGAAAGTAGAAGTTTATGAATTTGTCCTAGCTCCAAAGGCAATTCAACATCTTTTCAGAATCTCTTTAACCATTCTTACTTCACAGAAAATTCCAATATCTGTTTCTAACTTTCTCCCCTCACCACAGGACAAGCATCCCTACCAAACATTGACCAGGTTTTGCAACGAAGTTGGTTTGTCTTAATCTCGACCATGAATCATTGATGGAACCTTATTATACAGTCAAACCTGTCTTAGCAGCCACCTCTCTATAACAGCCAACCTATCTATAGTGGCCACTAAAATAATTCCCCTGGAGACAAATCATGTGTTAAAGAACCTGTATATAGCAGCCACCTGTCTATAAAGGCCACATTTTTTGTTTCCCTTGGGTGGCCACTATAGACAGGTTTCACTGTACTGTAAACTCTTTCAGGTCCTGTAAATTACGCTTGGTCTTATTATAATTGGGGAAGTGGAGAACCTAATAACATGGGAGCCTCACACTGTGTCGCCATGTATCTGACCACCCACCCCAAAGAATGGTACGACTTCAACTGTGGCGGAACGAAGTATTTTGTCTGCGAACGTAAGTCCAACTAATACAACTATGATGCCCATCTGGTCTTTGGATATTTTCTAAACTCTTACCACGTTGACCAAGTTCGTTTGCGTAAAACAAGAAAGTAATAAGCGAGATAGCTGCAGATTTTGGCGAAAAATAAACCATGGTAACTTAATATTTTAGGTCTGGATTTCTGCCAATTGTACTCTTTATACGCCAGGTGCTGCGCTCATCAGAACAGTTGTCATTATAGAGGCGGCTCCTTCACAATATGAAACGTTTATCCATTTTAATGGTGTGAGAAATATTGGAGCTACGATTTATGCACATAGCCTACTATGTAAACATATTTATTATACATCATAAAATATTGTATATAACATAAATATGTTGTATATGTCATGTGTTATATGTAATGTGTGTGTGTTTGTTTGCGTGCATCAACAGCAACATTGCACATTCCTTACAATGAACTGTGCAGCTAGCCACCAATTTCATGACATGAAAACAAACAACTATTTTACATTACATACTGAAATAGTAACGCCAATATTATGAAATTGTTAGCAAAACTGAACAGCAACCCCTGCCCTCCTAAGATTGTTGTAAATATACCAGTATTAGTACGACAAATGTACTGGACTCACTTTTCATCTTCGTGTTTTCATATTTGCAGGTAAGGCAAGTTCCGGCCGTGTGCAGACATCGGCTTGAGACGGAATGTTTGGACTGAAGCGGCTCGACGGTGTCCAATACACCCGTTCTGGAAAAGAAAACTTGTCCTTTTTGCATGTGTTTGGGTATTATTTTGTGGATGAATATGAAAAAAAACTTTAAAGCTCTTCTGTTTTGTTTCTATCCTTTCTTTCGGCAATTCCTCGATCTACCATGCGACTGCAATTACCTTGTCAATCAACTGGGAACTAGAGCATGACACCATATGGCATCTGAAGTCAATTCAACAATAACGTTGGAATAACATAAAGAATAAATCTGCATTTGTAATCATGTGTACCTAATACACCTCTCCAACTAATCAAACGGTAAAACTGGCTTCCAACAAGAGACTTTTAGAACTGTAAATTCATATTGCATTCAATGCAGACTGTTCTGAATTGTCCAAGAGAAACTTGTATTCTGCATATACTCTTTCATTTTCATCATTGATACAGTCGTTGGTTTTATTGATTGAAACGAATAATGTGGGGGTTAAATTTAATGAAATTAATTTACATGTAATTTTTAGTAGATTTATGATTAAATACGTTTTATTGGATCATGGGTTATTAAGTCGCATGGAATAGGTGTAATTGACACATTTTGATTTATTTTATTAGATTAATTTGACTTCAATTTGAATTCTTAGGTACTAATCATTTGATTTGTTCACTGTATTTATTTGATTTTCTTTGATTTATTTCATTCAATATTCGACTTAATTTAAATATTTCTTACATGCACTCCATGAATTTTATGTCAGTCTCATTCATTTGATTCTTTGATACTTTGCCTAGCTCTTTCATGGGTATCTAGTAATTGTAGCAGTAATTAAGCACATTATTGTTGATCTTACCACAGACACATAGAAAAACAGACAGGTGTATACACAAGCACAGAAACAGACACACACACACTTAGATACGAAACCCACGTATATAAATGAAAAGTTACTGAAGTCATTACTTGTGTATCTCCTTTACGATGTGTTAGGCTGTAAGCTGTACATGGATGTGTCTTCTCACAATGGTCCCTGTACCATTAACTACTCTAATAAGGAAAACACACCACAGAAAACTAAATGCATTATTACACTTTTATTTTCAACTATTTTCTTATATTAATGAATGACCATTTTTTCTTATTTTTAATTTTTTATATTGAATAGAAAGGGATTTGTCAAAGGATTCCCAAAATGATGTTTCCCATTTGAAAAGTATTATGGTTTCCGTGATAATTGCTTGCAAGACAAAAACAAGAACACAATTGAAATTAAACGTGTGGTAATGAATAGGGCCTTGTCCAGTGCATTGTGCAGAGTGTGGTCTTTTTTTGATGAACTTCAAATGGGCCAAGAAGACCTACTCTTCAATAAAATTATAGAGGGTCTGTATTCATGATGAGTGTTCCCTCATTCACTTCAAAATAAGAGTTTCATGGTACCCACTTAAAGGTTAGTGACATGATTGGGAACACTTGAAAATGCACCAGCTGGAGTGGATTTCCCAGCTGGAAGAATTTGTCTCTAATTCGTTTACTTTGGGAGAATCAAGCATGAACATACTGGTATTTTAATTCTCTCCAGCCCTGATATAAATAGAACCCTTAGAGAGCTACACAACAGGTTTGCCTGCCACGAGGGGTATTGACATTAATTATCAACGTTTGACTACAAGATTTTCACAGCAGAATCCTTGTACAGTTTACTTGATTCTAGAATAGTTTCAGTCCAAGTGGAGGACCACTAGCCCCAATCATGTCATTTACCTTTAATATATCCTTAATATGCCCCCATCCTGAGGCTGCAGTGCAACTGTGCTAATCCCAATTCTGCCAGCCGCTAATCCCCAAGTGCCAGGTATATTTGGAGACTGTTACAATATTTGATGTGGATTTGTGTGAAAACACAACATCGGCACTGCACAGGAGGCGTGTTAACAGTCCTACAGTACAATGGTAAGTCAATGGATGTGTGATAACAATACAACAGTAATACTGTAAATGTGAACATTTTCGTGCGAATAATTTTTCGCACTTGGAGAGTTTGGTGACATTTCACGTGTTTTTAATTTCGCGGAGGGTCAAAACAGAGAGCAAAAAAGCAGCATAACACTGCCTCTGCAGCCAGCCACGCATGTATGGTACACACTGCACAAATGTGAAAGAGACAAGTTAGAAGTGTAAAAACCAAATTATTATTTTTTTTTGCAAAAAATATTTGCATGTTTTTATTTTCGCACTATCATTGCCGTGCGCGAAATGCACAGAAATTTCCACGCTGTGAAATATTCCATGTTTACAGTACAGTGCATGTGTGTAAACATGCATTTGGAAATTAGAAAGGTAAATGGGCTTTCTCTATGTGGACTCTAAATAGAAAGTGGTATTTGACTTAGGTAATCATTCTGTGATCTCTAAGAGGGACATTTGGGGAAAATGCTGTGCAATGTGACAAACACAGAACCTGCATGTCAAAGCTACCTAACAATTTGTTTTGAAACACACCTAAATAACTTCTTTTAGAAACGAACATCCACCATGCTAACACTCAAGAACAGAGAACAATTAAAAATGCATTTTAATCAAATTTGGAATACAAATTATTTTATTTGTAATTCTATTATTATAATATAAATCATCTATAAAAATAAACTTAAATATATTTTGAATTTCTAGATATTATACATTTTCCTTCATATACAGTAGACTCTAGTTAAAAACAACACTGACATAACAACATCTTGTTATATGAATAAAATCCTTATAGATCCTAAATTTGACATTTCCTCTGTATTTTATTGTTTTCACCAAATTTTGAGGTAACGGAATTTCCCTCGGCCTAAAAGCTTGTTATAACAAGAGTCTACTGCATATTCCATCACCATAATCGTACAGTATTACTAGTACCAGTGGTGGATGCAATTACATTTTGGTTACCACTAAATACACTTATATTGCCACTGAAAGTTCAATTACAAATACAACTGCAATTCCTGGGAAATGAGTAATTACAGTCTATAACATGAAAGTTTGTAACTATATGTATGATAAGTAGAATTATACTCCACTAAGATTTAAAAGAATATTTTCACATATTTTGTGATTTTTTTTCATAAAACTTTGTATAAATTAACACAATCAATCAATTTCAAAATTCTGTGTAGGAGTTGAAAGTCGAAACCAAGTCTTATCAGCAGGGATGTAGTCGCGGCCGGCCGTTCCGAGTCACGAGGCTGCTGGAAAAATATTGTTCCCATAGACTTTGTACATGTACATGTGACTCGGTCCGAGGCCGAGGCAAAGGCCAAGGCCGGCAAAATCCGACCTCGACTACATCCCTGCTTATCAGTCAAAGTGGAGGTGTTGTGATGTAGTGGGTTATTCTCTTCCTTTCATGAGTGAAACACTCAGTTGGAATCCCAAAACATTCACGTTTGTCCTTCAGCAAGTCAATTTATCCACATTGCTGCTCCACATCTTGGAGTGAAAAGGGGACTTGGTGGAAACTGTGGTAATAGTGATGGTAGCGACCTTTCGGAGGACAGTGATTGTCACTGAAGAGGCTACTCTAGGTCAATAATACAATATCATTATTATTGTTATTAATATTAAAACAAACAATCCCAATATGCCAAAGAGTAAAAGGTAAATGCTTAGAAGCTTTTTTTTCTTGGTGATTTTAAATAATTTGGCATTAATCAGCATGAATGTCACAATTTTGTGCAGTAATTCTGAAGCTCACCAGGCCTTATTCAATCAAACAAACTGAATATAAATTGGTCAAGTACTAAAGAAGCAAATTCAACATTTTGTACAAACACAGACACACACATGTGGAGCTAGTTTCTGGTCCCTTTGTGAACTACATATGGTGGTTACTGGCTGTTGCTGAATTAGACTTCACTTGGCAATAACCGGACGTTGATGAATTAATCTGCCATAGTCATAAAGCAGCACAAACATCAACAGTCTTGTGTCCTCCTCCCACTTCATCTTTGGTGAAACCATCTCCATAACCGATACTCTCCATCAGCTGGGGTTCTTGGTCACACATGGGACACAGCTTGTTACGTTGCCGTGATGACCGCATCCAGATGATGAGATTGTAGCGTTCTCCCTCACTGATGGGCGTGGCACCATGCATGTGCTGTCCCCGGTGTAGAAGGCCATAGGTCAACCTGTGCTGATAGCCTGTGTATCTCGTTCCATTCGTGGCACCTGTTAAGATCAAGTAAATAAGAAGAAGTTTTATTCTCTTAGTACATTGGCTTTTGCAACAAAATTTTACAGACTTAGCATGTAATATTCTGAATTTGTTATTACAATGGAAAAAACACAACTCACTGAAAAATCAAAAATGGACATACACTTTCACATGGTAGCAACAGTTTACAACATATTGAAATAAGAAAGGATATGTAATTTCTACTTTAAAAAATACACTACAGTGTGAAGGGGCATAAAATCCTGGGGTTGGGTACACATTCTACAATTTAGGGAAGGGGTATGTATAAACATTCCCAACTCTTAAAGTAAAATATAGTTGTAAATTCAAACACAGTGATTTATTGAAAAGTTTGTCAAAGTGAGGTCTATTTTCTTCTTCTTCTTCAAAACACTGCAATCATTTCTGCACAATTGTCTTTTTGTGAGTTATGTACCCGTTGAAAAAACAGATAGCTGAGTCATTAACTCTTTGTTTGCTTCAATTGCTGATCTGTAGAATACATCAGTCTATAATACATTTATATCAAAGCCTGTCACCGATCACTGGGTACTATTAATCTCCCACCATCCCTCGCTCCCACTAACGATCTCACAGTATGTGATTCTTCATACCCGTACAGAAAACTTACCAGTATTTGTAGTTTTTCTAGGAAAAATAATTCCCAATAGATTAATTTAGCACAGCGGAATGTTAAACATGGCACATAAAGTGTTAAAAAACAATTATAATGTTGAATATCAATTGACTTACTTGTCTCATATCACCAAAGAATAAATCACCATCTGTAAACTCTCTTCCCAGGCTGACATTTATTGTTACTTCTGCATTATCATAGTGGTAGTTCAGATCGACATCCTCACCAAGTTTGTATTTGACAACAAAAGCCCTGTGAGAGTCTAGTGAAGCGCCCCCAGTATCAGGAAAGAGGAGAGATGTGAGAGGCGTCAGATAGTTGATGCGTAGCGGGTTAAGGAAGTTCTCATCAAAACCCAATTCCTTCAAAAGAACCTAGGATGAGATAAATGCAGATAATACTTTCATTTAGTATGACTCATTAAAAACTAATTTAGAACATTATCCTGAAGACTTTCTGCAGGGATGAGTACCAAAACATCTTAATTCTGTTATACCATAAATTTTCAATTTCACTAAATTTGAAAAATTGGTATTTTTAATATGTTACACATGATTAATCACAGTCAATAAAATCAAAAAACCTTTAAATGCAATTACAAGTACTTATATATAAATTTGAAATAAATTACATGAAAATGCAATAAGAAAATATCAATCACCAATTTGTAGTCCTCTGTTTCCAGCTGAATATCACAGAAATTAATTTACCAAATATTATGTTAACAAGATTTTATGAAGAATTGATTAACCCCTATCCTTAAAAACAGGTTAACATTTTCTTTAACATGGCTGAAGCCATCGAGATGCATCGCTGGGACAAATTTTGTGGTCCTACTAAAAGTGGGAAATTCCTGGGCGTACATGTCTGAGGCCGAAGGGCATATGAAGTAGACACATGGCTACACACACCATAAGCATTTTTAACTTAGCAATCAGGCTCTAATCATAATCCTTGTAGCTTATCTCAATTATCTGTAATGTGTAAGGTATAACAGAGATATTATAGTGCCTGAATTTTCACCAATGGGAGATAAAATTATCTTCCAGGATGATTCAATTGTCAAAAAATAATTTGGCACTCGGGCAGTGCTATGTATGTTATAGGGTTGATAAATGGTGGAAAAAAATCATATCTTAATCCCTCTGTTAGAGTAACAGACAGCGTCTAAATAGAAAACATCATCATCAGTATTTAAGCTATTCTATGTCTATGGATACCTCAGAAGTAGTCAGAGGAGGCACCACAGAAGGCAGGTGGAGGAGACAGTCCGCTCCCACCCACCACCCCCCCCCCCAATTTTAAAAGTGCAGGAAATCATGGGGGTTTTGCAGTGTAATTCTTGAAATTCAGGTTTTTTGACATTTTCGCCACCTGAGATTTTACCCTGCTTTCAGCCCTGGAAGTAGTATGCCATTGCCGTAATGTTGAATCAAATCTTATAACACACTTGCTCATACATATTCAAAAGAAAACGGGTCCTGTAGACACAAGAAACCACGTAATCATGTAATCAAGGGCAGGTTTGTCTACTCACCCCATAATTGTTCATGGTGTTGGGTCTCCCTTTGGGGAGAGGAGATGCCTCAAAATGAGCGATTTCCTCAATGAAGGCATCACAGAACTCCTTGGTGAAGACTGGGAAAGAGTAGACCCTAGATGCTGGAATGATACAGTGGAAATTGTGTTTGACACAAAATTCACTTTTCTGGCTCAGTGTAATATTTATCCTAGAACTGCAACGGCCTCAGTTACAAAGAAAACTTAATTGTTTGTCTCCTGCAACAAGTATACTTCATACATTTTTTTTTTTGGCGGTGGAGCAAAATGCCCCTAAAAGTTAAAAAAAACTTCGCGGTGGAAGCAACACAGGTGAAATTATAGGTATTCCATCTGACCATTTAAGAAAAAAAGAGACAATATCTAAAATTTGTAGCATTTTATATGAAGTTAAATATAAATAAAACAAGCCCGCTGATGCACTGCTTTGGCAGATATGAAAAATTCTGTCAACTGTGAATGCATATTTTGTTTATATCATGTCACAAAATACGAACCAACCATGCCGACTTTAATTCAAGCTTATTAGTTTTTTTTACCGGTATATTAAAATAAGTGCACTAATAATGTATATATACACAAACATCATTAATTGTACTTTATTTCTGTCTCACAAGCCTTTATGTACATTCCTTTTCTCTTGCCTTTAGCAATAATATGGTATTGTTTATGCTAAACTGCTGAAGTATTGTAAAACAAATAAAGATACCATTTCAGGCATCTGGCCAAATACTAATGAGTTTGAAAATTAATCCTGAAACAAACACAAAACACAAGAACAACAACAACAACTACTACTTCTACTTCTACTTCTAGTACTGATGGAGGCACATTTACCTTTCTCCTTCGTCAGTTGAGCAATGAGTCCTTCAGCTGTAGCATCTTTGGTTCTACAATATTTGACAATCTGCAGAAATTCTGGAGCATAAATATGACTCCTGGTAATAAGGAAGACAAAAGAAAACAGTTTACAGGTGGTATTCTGTTGTTGTTGTAGTTTGTTCTACCCAAGGGCTGAAACTTAGATGCAGGCCTATCCACAGTGAGGGGACATTTTAAAGATTATAACAAAAAGGGAAATTGAGACTAAATCATACAACAGGAGCAAGGGTCAATTATTGAATTCATTCAAATGGTAAAATTGAACCCTTTGGGGACAATGGGCATTCCACTACAGAATTCCAGTACATTGCACATTCAGAGATTAAAGATTCCACATAAGCCCACAGAAAGATACTGTTTTTGTCAAGCTTATGATATATTGGCTACAAATATCCCTGTCCCATAAACTACACATTTTCAACCAGTATAGATGGAGAGAATAAATATGATGTAAAATCGTCTTCAAGAAAACCTTCTACAGTTGACCAAGGGAAAATTGTGTTATACTCTCACTGGTCAATGATGTCATTTCACAATGAGTCCAAGGGGTTAAGCCAAATATTTATTTACAAAAAGAACATTGAAGGTAAATGACATGATTTGGGGTAGTCCTCAAGTTGGAGTAAAACTATTCTAGAATCAATTCAACTATGCACTATGCAGGGATTCTACTGTGAAAATTTTGTAGTCAAAAGTTGACTCATTTCAAAATAATGTCCATCAGTATGCCTTGTAACAGACAAATTTGTAGTGTAGCCTTCTTTGGGGATTAAATCTATTGTGCCCCGATAAAATTAAGCGGCTGGCCTGTTCATGCTAGATTTCTTCTTAAGTAAACAAACTCAAGACAAATCCTTCCAGCCTAGAGATCCACTCCAGCTGGTGTACATTTGGTATATATTTCAACCAGTTTGGTTCTAAAGGCATTTTTTATTTCTCCCAATCATGCCACTGAGCTTTAATATACAGTTTCAATAATATCAGCCTGTACAAAATTTACAAAAAGTAAAGAGACAAAAAAATAAATACATAAATAGTAAATTAACATTTTTTGTCTCATTACCATTGTAATACAGGAATTTTTTTACAGGTAAATATTAATACAAATGAAACTTGATATTCAATTTTTGCATACTTGTCTATGTTAAAGGATAGGAAAATGAAAGAAAATGTGATTATGATATAAACTGTAGATATGATCTATGACTATGTTGCCCTTTTTAACCCAGTACCATGGACAAGCCTATGTGGAAGTTTTCACACAAGATAATGCACAGCCAAAACAAAATGCCTCCTCAGCATTTCGTGTAAATGTCACGCGAATCACGCATGATGTATGTCACACAAGTCACAAGCCAGGGTATAGATCAAAACCGAGAAAATAATTGAAGCTGATTGCTTTACCTGCTCACGTAAAGCAATCATTTATACCCTGGCTTGTGACGTGTGACATACAACATGGGTGACTCTTGTTGCAACTTGCAACAACACATCACAAATATGTAATTTCATTACCTGTAGTTCATAAACATGTGAATGCAGGGGTTGATATCCAGAAGAAATTTTCTCTCCTCTCTCCAAAGACTGCTGCCCAAGATTCCTCCTCCTCTCCACTTCTGCCTTTACCTTCATGTAGGATGGAAGATTATTTGCACCAATTATACAAACTACAGTGTATACAATCAGACATAATTAGGCTACATATTTGATTTGTCAAGCAACAATAACAATGACATGTCAAGTGTCTGGAAACTTAAGTGACATTTTTCTGTGAGAATCAATGCAAAAATTGGCATAAATTTGTAATGCAAAATTAGACTTTATCTTACAAATTTCAAGAGCAGAAATTATACGTATTCTTATGAATTCTTTAGACAGGACTTAAATTATATATATCTATATATTTTTTTTAAAGTTTAGATTTCATATTTATTTCTTATTATCATTTTTTATTTATTTATTTTTGGCTGAGCTTATTTTTTTCTCTGAGATCACTTTTTTTCTTCTGGGAATACCATTCTCATTTTCCTGCATATTTCTGTGCGAAGTTGTTACAAGTTACATCATGCACTAAACTCCTTGATAAAAATATCAATGTAACTTGGTTAGGTTGGAGGGGGGGGGGGGTTACATGTATGTGGTGGACCATGGTGGGAACATACATGTACTATTCCATGATTTTTCTCTTTGTCCCCTTTCTACTGAACATTATTTACCCATGCTCCTCTGTGCTAAATGTCCTTTTTCATTGTACTAAACAATCAAAGGGTTGATGTTCCCTAGATTTGTGAAAATGTATTCTTCCTGACAAAATAATTCATTTTGACAATAATCTTTAACAAATAATGAATTTCAATAATTTAACATTTCATCCCTCTAAACTATTTCAAGATTTCCTCATTCATTAATACTCCTACCTGTTGGAGGACCGCATTGTACTCTCCCTCAGTTTTACATCCTTTCTTGAAAAGCTCCTGGAAAAAAATAACGTGGAAGAAATAAATAACAAAAACAGATATTATTGTTGTATGTCTGGTCTTATACGCACTCGTCCAAAGGCTTAAATATAGAGTTCGGGATTTGCACACCAGACAACATCAAAATGAAATCAAACAGCTCAAATCGCTCACAATGTCAAGATTAAATAAACACCTGTCATAAAACCTTTGGGTAGAATACATAGTTTTGTTGAAAATCTGGACCATTAAACTTCAAATCTTGCAAGTGATGGACATGTTCCGTTAGTTCCAAAATTGTCCGATCAGCTGTTAGCCGAAGGTCGCACAGAGTTTAGCCGTTTGACCAATCAGTGTGCTCCGCTGGTCGTGCGAACATACACATAACTGTGATCTGCAATGTGAGCAAAATTTAAACTCGTGGAAAGAACAATATTCTGGATGCATAATATTAGTTCTTTCTCTTAAAACAACAAGTTTGCGATGTATGGATCTCAAACTTTCAACACACCATGTGTAAGTACTTAACTACCATTTGGTAAAGATAATAAAGGGAAGTGATGGTCTTGCAAATCCTGAAATCTATCATTAAACCTGAGTTGCCGTCAGTCAAAATAGAGCTGACGACGACACAGGCTGATAAAGCTTTCATACTAAAGACTTAAAGTAGACTCTAAATTAGTCTAAATGATTCAAAAATTACATTATGATTATGAATTCTTGCTCCGTGCAATTTTGCTCATGTGTGACTGCACAAGTGACTCCAACACTTGAGAAATGTTAAAATTCATGAGAACAACTCACTTAATGATAAAAAAAGACTCTGGACAATGGATTTATCCATAAACATACACGATGACGTACTGTCACAGACAGTTCTCAAAAATTTGTCATAAAACGCAACCACCCGACCACTGACCAACCAACCTTTCTCCAAGAGCTGTGTCACCAGAATTCGTCATTGTGCTCATGAGCATCCCGTTGGATGGATACTCGTGCATAACAAACGCAAATCCAATATTGCCAAATATTTGTGGGGGCGGGGGCCCTCTCTTCTTGTGACAAAAATACACATTACACAAAAGTGAATGTGTGGGACTGAGCACTAAAGTTAATACAGTATTATTACGCAGATAACAATTTGTAATCAAATCACCTCTTTCCAGGTTGTTGCAAATACATTGTCCTCACCAAAATATGTCACATGTTGTTTGTACCGCTTGAGAAAAATATTGTGCGTGAAAAAACAACCGCAAACATAAAACTTCTTGGTGGATTGCATTGCACGGTCGATGTTATTATTCTTCAGACATGTCAGAAGACACCCGATACGAAATTGTTTTTCTCAGTCAATGTAAGCAGAAGGTACCCTTTCTCACACTACTCTGAAATCACTCTATTTCTAACAATTATCGCAATAAGTATGCAAAAAAATAACAATAGTTATAACCATGACTAAAATTGCAAAAATAATTAGTCTATTTTATGCTTCAAATATCAAGATTGTTACCTTTTCTTCTAAAATGAAACGTATTTTGTGATGCGTACGTGGTGTAAAAAGAAATTAGATTCGGGACCACCTGACATTTTGTGTGCCAAATTTAACTTTCAGACAGCTGACGTTTGTTTTGTTGTGATGTGAACGTGATCCAGCTACATCCATCAGAAATTTGGAGATTGAGTGGACAGTAGTGAAGTATGGCATTGCGTAAGTAACAAGCATCCCTGTTAACAATTATAGTCCAAAACTGCAAAAAGCAAGTTGATCTCGGGGGGGGGGGGGGGCACTCGACTTACAAAGTGATACCTATGTGCCGCACCAAAATCGAAAATCGGGGGCTCTGGAACGGGCTGAGCGAAAAATGGGGTCCTCTGGAACTGGAGCTAAGGCTTCAGAAAACCTCAAAATCTATGATTCTGGAACTGCACAGGCGGCGACAGTTCCGGCGCGCCGTGCTGAAAGCGGCAATGCTCTGGCTTGCGCGCGCGAGCGAGCGGCCGAGCGAAAATCAAAAGCAAAAACGCAAAATTTGGGGGTCGCTGGAACTGGAAAAATCAAAATTTTTCTGTGACTTCTGAAATTGAGATGCTCTTGGAACGGAAAATTTTGGGTGAAAATGGGGGGTCTCTACTGCGGCACATACGTATCACACAATTATACTAAGTGCCCCCCCCCCCCAGGGGTTGATCTAGTTAGGACTAGGTCTAGATAATCTAATCGATCCTTATTTATATAGTTAGACTTAATAGTACCTAACGTCAACGACAACGTGATCAAGTTGACCTATAAACTGTTAATGTTATGTGTTTAAGTTAAAGTTAGACCTAATCTCTAATTAGACTGGTCCAAATTTAAAAAAAAAAAATCAAATTTGGCTCCATGACCATGTTGTGACCATCAATAGTTCCTCCTCCTTCAAAATGAATCTATTCCAAGTCAGAGGAGAATAATCATAATCAATCAGTGCGGCGACAGCGGAATATTTGACGACGATGATGACGACACATTTAAGTACATCATTGTGCGGCTGTGCGCGCATATCTAATTCAATAATATCTGCCGCTTTGATGGAGGAGTCTCAAATTGTTTTATTTCGTAATGATTTTGACATCTCCCATTGAGATGAAGGTCATTTAAAGGGAGATGTTGGCATTGATACAAGATAAAAGACACCTCCATCGAAGCAGCAGATATTATCAGACTAATGATTGCATTAATTCAACACAATAAGTTATTGCGAGGGCCCAGGGGCAGCACCAGACTTAGGGAGGTTGAAAATAGCATGGGGGGGGGGGGGCGGGGGCAAAAATGTCAGAAAGGCCTAAATTTCATGGAAATCCCCATGATTTTCTGATTTTTTAAAATTTTAGGGGGCAGTTACGAAAACTAGTAGCAGCAGCAGCAGGATATGGTATATGTCCCGTTCTGCACTTCATACAGTTTAGCACAACTACAAAGTAGTCCTCAGCAGAGCTACAGACTGCAAGTGCTATCTACCAGGGCCATAATTATGATTGTCTTATAACAGAAATATGTGAGTGTGTGTATGAATGTATGTGTGCACACGTATGCTTTATAGTTATAAGCAGAGGGGCAAAGGAACACTTGACCCTTCCCTAGTAATGTTCTTAGACCAACATAACGAACCAGAAACTGTATGTCCCCTCTTGGGCTCTTGGGTCCCCCTCCCACCCTATATTGCATACAGTATACAAGATTGCTTCTATGCTCTTCTCATTTCATTCTATTTGTCCCAGTTCATGATCGTATATCGGGATCTGAAGAATTTGTGAGTCATGTGCATTGGGAACTGATCCACCATACCAAGACAATTTACGAGGAACACGGATCCTGTAAGTATAGAATGCTGTGCATGTGAGAAAGACAGTGGGTAAAATATGTCAACCAAATTATTTTTCAATAATGAAAGAAAAAATATAATAATAATTTGGTTTTATCAAAATACTTTACAGGAAACTAGGGCTGAGTCGAAGCGCCCGTTTAACGTTTACATGCCTGTCAGAGGGTGTAAACGTTAACAAATTTCCGTGTACGTGTAAACGATTTTTACCCTTTTTTTCTATTCTAAAACACGACATCCAAAATCAAACTCCACAATTTCTTTCTAGCGTAATACGGAACTTGATATCAGCACTAATAATTTCTTATCCTAAAAAACGAACTCCCGACGATCTTTTTTTAGTGTTATACGGAACCTAATAATAGCGTTAATAATTTCTCATCCTAAAAAACGAACTCCTCGCAATCCTTTCTAGCGTGATACGGAACTTAATATCAGCACTAATAATTTCTTATCCTAAAAAGCGAAGTTCCGACGATCTTTTTTAGCGTTATACGGAACTTAATAATAGCGCTAATAATTTCTCATCCTAAAAAACGAACCCCCCGCGATCCTTTCTAGCGTAATACGACACTTAATATCGGCGCTAATAATTTCTCATCCTAAAAAACGAACTCCCAACGATCTGTTTTAGCGTAATACAGAACTTAATAATAGCGCTAATAATTTCTCATCCTAAAAAACGAACTCCCCGCGATCCTGTTTAGCGCAATACGGAACTTGATATTAGTGCTAATAATGTCCGACCCTGAAAAAGCGAACTGACCAAACTCCCGACATTTGTTTTTGACATCGATTTGCCGACTTGACAAAATCGTTTAATCCGTAAACACCCGTTTAGGAGCACCGTTTAAACGGAAATTTTATTAAACGGGATGACTCAGCCCTACAGGAAACATTGTATTTATAGAAACAAATACAAAGGCAACACTTTGATTTTGAGGGAATTTCAAAGATATTTTTTCCTTGAGAAAGTGGAAGAAAGTGCCTCATAATGTTTGTTAACGTCCATTTGCTGGATTTATATTGACAAATGTTAGCCTGAGACAGGGTTGGGTTTCTTCCGGAAAAAAATGGAAGAAACCCCTTTTTTCTGTTTTTTACCGGAAAAAAATGGAAAAAATTGAAAAAACCTCTGAACAATATTTCCGGGCCCAATAAATAATATGAAATGCAGTAATTTTAGGAGAATTAGTATACATTACAACAAATATAACTGGCAGCAACATATTTAACAGACAACAACAACAAATACATGCCATAATCTAAATCCAAGAAATTAATATTTTGAAATAACATAATTATCCTTCCTAAAAATGGGCACATAAGCAGTGTATACTAGTATGTACATGAGCTAGCATGGATCTTTTTCATGTGAAGTATTGCATAAATGTCCTAAACTCTATTTATTCATTGTTTTATTATTCAGCATCGTGGTATGATTATATTTTCCTAAAAGCAACTGACACATCTATGGCATCCACTTTGCATGTGTTAACTGCTTAGCTTGTTTTCATATTTAAAGCACAAGTTTAGTTTTGGGGATTTTTGTTTCATTTGAAAGGTTTATGCCTAAAGGTCATATCATACCAATAACAGATTCTGAATGTCTTTAGTTTTTTTTAATTAATCAATGAAAAATCGTGGGGGGGGGGTACCCCGAGATTTTCGACTATATCTTACATTGTAGCATCCAAATGGTTAATATGAATTATACCTCATCAGAAAGAGCAGACTCTGATCTTTTTGATGAGGTATAATTCAACTAACCTTAACACCTTATTGGATGCTATAATGTTAAATTTAGTCAAAAATCGTCGGGGGGGGGGGGTTACCCCCAGATATTTTTCATCAATTAATTAAAAAAAAACCTAAAGGCATTCAGAATCTGTTATTGGTGTGATTATGGCTTTTGGGCATAAACCTTCCAAATAGAAAAAAAAAATCGCCAAAACTAAACTTGCACTTTATTTCATTCAGCATCCTTTGAGAGTTGCTGTCTGCCGCAACCATAACTGTATCACTGATATTATGGTTGGCATCAAAGCAGTTCTTTTAAAACTTCTGATAAAAAAGGTGACCAATTTAAGTGTCTGGCACAACAGCTTACAGCCTTGCACAAGGCTAATTATTTGACTATTTTTCTCCATGCTACATGTATATCAACTGAGTACAGTTACAGGTAGTTGCATGGAGAACTGACCATGAATAGGAGGGAATCAACAAACTATGGTTTGAAGTTCATAATCAAAACAGGGGAGAACAAAAAAACAAAAGAGCTGTCCTGTTTTATTATAGTTATGATAGTTTATCAAATGAAAATCTTGAATAAATAGCGAAAAAATAAAAACTTAGGAGGTTTTTTCCGTTTCTTCCGAAAAAAGTGAAAAAACCTGTTTTTTCCGGGATGGAAAAAACCGGTAAAAACAGGCGGAAAAAAACGCCTGCGGAAGAAACTGCCAACCCTGCCTCAGATATCTTCACTGACCACTGCTCCAGTCTCTATGTTTCTATTTTTGACATATTTACATGTAACATTCACTTATTTCCTTTGTGGATGAATTAAAGAAAAATGAACCTAATGTATATGTTTTAAATTAAGCAATCTTTTTTATGAAAGAATATAATACTGTGTATACACATCACATGTTCATTTAATCTTCATTATTGCAGTCATGATAAAGATATTTCTGTCCCTGTCATTTTATTACAGTGACCGATGAAGTGCTCTCTGCGTGAGTATACACTTGTAAAATATTACATACCATATAATTCAGATCTCAGAATGCCTTCAATTTTTAAGAAAATGTTTGCAGCCCAGAAAAAAGGATATACTTAAATTATTGGTGTCTTTTAATCTTGTCTATCTTTAGATTTGTAAACAAGTGAGATTAACTCAAACTGAAGAAGAGGAGAAAGTACATGTAATTGAAAATTGACACATATCAGTATTTACTATGCTTGTTGTAGTGTTCTCTATGAAATTTAAAGAGAAATGATCTGTTCCTGTGGTATAGAAAAATAATTACTACTCTTGGAAGTTGGAAGATAATATTGTTGTGACCTCAGTATTCCAGTAGCAAAAAGACAGCATTTGTATTTACCAGCACATACTCTTTTAGTTCTGAGTGATGGGCATTGTAGAAATGGTGATAAAGGAAATGTCGTCATATTGCGTTTTTTAGATGACCTATGTCATTTATTAATGCCCTGAAAATCACACATTCTGAAACATGTCTATTTTGGAAAAATGAATGAAAAAATGGAAATGTTGGGGAGAGGGCACATTTTTACCATTTGAACTGTATGATAATGTTAGTGACATCTCCTTACTGATCATTTCAATATCACAATGTGTCAATCTAACAATTTTCAGGTGGTTTGAAGTTGTTATCTGATGTCCAGCATGTCAATATCGGACTTTATGACACATTGATGACAATCATTTTTTCGTTTGCTTGAAAAAATTGCTTCATTTGTTTAATGAATAATGAGGGCATTAATTTTACCTTGGAAATAGTATTTACTTATATAGTAATACAGCTGGGGAGGGGGCTGGGAAGAGGAAAAATTCTACTCTTCTTGTTTATCTGTTGTCCCTGAAGTGTTTCTATCCATATTAATCCTTCTGATGTCATGTACCAACATTTTAAAAAATTGAAGTCAAGGAGGTCAAACATTACAATTTGAACATTATATTTTTATTGCCATGTCATTTTTTTGTTGCAGTTTACAGTTTACTTTTGGTCCTCCATTGTTGCAAGCGTTAGACCTGATAGACCACAAGAGTGTTACACGCATCACTAGTACTCCATCTGGTAGAGTCATCTATGAGGTAAATATGATGCAACCATGGTGTCAATTCCATTGAGGGATCAGAACAATGCACCATACCAAATCACAAACATATGATCCCTCATCTTTGATAGGTTAAAGATTGGGTTTAAGATTTGCAAGACCATCACTTCCCTTTATATCATTACGAAATGGTGGTTAATTACTTACAAACGGTGTGTTTAAAAGTTAAAGATCCGTATGCCATGCATTTATTGTTTTATGAGAAAAACTAGTAATGACATGTTACCAGAATATATTTTCACTGAGTTAAAATTTTGCTCAGACAGGCATTCAGTCAGTGGTTGAGTATATGGTCAGCTGCATGAACTCTACGTGACCCTTGGCTAGCTGGCCACAACAGGCCGTGCCAGACACCACTAAAGGAATTATCGTGAAAGCACAAGCTGTCACTCTGCAAATTTTGAAGTTTAACCGTCCAGATTTTAACTAAAACTATGTAGTCTACCCAAAGGTTATATGAGAGGTGTTTATTTATAATAATCTTCACATTGTGAATGATATATGATGATAGAAACTTGTTTTGATGTTATTTTGAGGCACAATTTCTTTTTTAAATCTGTACATTGGGAGAGTGTCAACTGCTTCCCACATCCTTTTCCACTCGGTCACTCTGCTTCTTCACCAAGGGGTCTCATTGTTCCCCTTCCTCCCCCCCCCTCCTCCTTCCATTTGGATTAATTTATCACTGCATTTATCTGGTAAATAATTATTCTATGTCTAAGGTGTTCAGAGGCTTTGTGTTACATTTGTGTGTGTAAACTACTTTTTTTTTTAAATTTTGCATTCCGAATCTCCCTCTCCTTATTGGTGTTGCTAATTCAATTTCAACCCTGCCCCAAAAATGTTACTTTTATATGAATGCATGTAAATGAAACAATATCCTTGATAGTGGACAATACAATTTGATTTGATTGAGTTAATGAGTTGAATATAACATCCTATTTTTTTACATTAGTAAGTAACAGTATTTTTTTTCTCCATCTACTTAGTTGCTGCTATTTACATTCTGTTTCCATTTTTATTTTTAGGTTGTTGGAAGCTCTGGCAAGTCTTACGTGTGTCTGCCATTTTCAGGCTATTGTCCCTGTCCATTTTTTTCATTCACAGGTGAGATGAGAATTTGTTTATGTTGTTCCTTTCATATTTCATTTTTGTGTCTTCTGTCATTCATCAGAAATTTAAATATAAATTTGAGTCTCAAAAAACATTGAAATCAACATTTACATCCCTTACTTATTTTTATAGTAATTGAAAAATAACATATCTTAGGTTAACAGCACTTGTGTCATGAGATGGATATCATACTTGAAAAACAAGATTGGATGAAAGGGGTATTCTTCAAAGAAAAGTGAATTTACACATATACTTGACATATGGTTTAAAAATTGGCCAGCATTTGTTTCAGACATCATTTTCATATGAAAGATTTCTGGTTTATACTACAAAATGTAAAACGTAGCCAAATTCAAATCTTTTTATTTAGGTTCCATTTATTGACATACCAGTGAAATATATGTTTAGGAGTTGTCTTGAAATAGTCTTTGTGAGCAAATTATCCATTTTTATTTATTCACATTGCAGGGAGTTTGTTCCAAACTAGGAAGCGAAGTGATATGAATTTAGAGGTTTGATGCCATGATATTCTCTTTCTTGGAGATTTGTGTTTGTGTATAGTAAAGTTAGCATTGTTATATATCATTGAAATATCTGAGAGAATTCTCTTTGACAGAAACATTTTGTGCTTTAGCATATTTTGTTTTGCACCATTGATGATAAGCTGATTTGTCCAAACTCAAACTCTCTCTCTCTCTCTCTTTGGTACAGGTGGGACCGTGCAAACAGATTTTGGGAGGGTCAGTAGTCAATGAGCCTTAAAGGTATTGGCTAACATTTACCACAGTTAAAAAATCTGAGCTATATGATTCCCCATGCTACTAGTGTCTTTGATGAGGTCTAAAAATGAAGCCCTGAAAAAATTGTATTTCAAAATGATTATTTAGTGCTTTAAAAAAGTGAAAATCGTAAGTTGACCAGATTCACTTGCCCATTTCCTCCCATAGACTTACTGTGTGTACACCTAGGTTAATAAAACTCGCCCCGAGTTTTATTGTTTATTCATGTATAACTTGCCATTGGCAGTGTAACTTTCCAAACTTTTGTATTCTAGGGTGTTTATTTGTCAATTTGAACACTACTATGTA
>JZLH01S0089176.1:39851-50355 GCA_001188425.1 Eucidaris tribuloides | reverse complement strand
AATTTACAGCTGTGTTGTCGGCAACCAGACATCACAAATAAAAAATAACTTGTGACACAGGTATTTAATGTCATAAAATACCCACTCATGGGTGAACCATAATATTTCACGAACAGCAATAATGTTATAACATGTCTTGAATGTCATAAAATATCCACTTGCAGGTGATCAATATTATTTTATTTACAGCAATAACGAGCTACATGAACATTATTACCTAAACCACCTTCCAGATCGGAGTACATTGTAGATTTGATGAATATTTCATATCCCTCTATCATAATATTGTACTGCTAGCAGCAGCATTATACGTGACCTGTCACTGTGATACACTGATAAAGTCCCACATCGTATGAAACATATACATAAAAAACAAAATACTTTGGGGAAAAAATATAAATATTCAAACTTTGTTAAAACGTGAAGGTCACCAAACTTTTGATTTTTGAGGACACTTCACCTTCATACTTTTTATCATAATTATGATATTTGGTACTTTTCATATCTTTGGGTTGTGCGACTTTATCAGGGTATCATGGTGACAAGTCACATATATACTTATTTTGTTTGGAAGTAGCATCACTTTGCAGAATATAAATACATATATACAATAATTCATAATAATTTACAATCTGGCAGAGATGTACTGAACTCCTTTCATGCAAACATAACAACATTTTAGGCACTAAACGGTTACAGCACAACAGAATGAAGGCACGGTAGACTGAATATGGTGGTCATCCTATGCATGCACAATTGCACATCTACAAATCAGGGATTAAAATTGTTTTAATTATGCAACTGAATTCAAATGAAGGAAGAGAGGGAGTGCTACTAGCATTTTGACAAGGCCCTCTAGCAGGGATGTAGTCGAGGCCGGCCGTTCCGAGTCACGAGGCCGCTGGAAAAATATTTTTCCCATAGACTTTGTACACATGACTCGGTCCGAGGCCAAGACTAAGGCCGGCAAAATCCGGCCTCGACTCCATCCCTGCCCTCTAGCTGCTGTAGGCGAACAAAGTGAGCCCAGCTGAGCGCAACAGCATGAGGGCCTTTTGAGATCTGCCTCGCATCCGAAAAGTAATATTATTCATGACCACAGGAACAACCAATCTCTGTTCGCACCAACCAATGGAATTGCGTGCTACGCTCATCTGACTTGGCATTGTCGTCTATTTGGTGGGTTGAAAGAAATTCCATCAGTGCTGGTTACTACACATATACACCATCAAATACCCAATTAGCACAATTTCTTGGTTAACGGAGTAGTTTGAGCAGTTTTGGTTAAATTATGTTTTTAATGAGGTCCAATTTGGCGTGCAAAATGGACATGTAGGAATTGTTTCACCTGCAACTTAAATAGTGAACGCGTCCGGATCGACTCGGATTACAGCGATAATCTGTGCAAACATCGTCCCGAGTAGGATTGCATATGCAACGTGGGATCGAGTAGACAGACACACTGATTGGTGGAAAGCAAAAATCAGTAATTCAAAGGCCTAACATGAGAATGTGAAGCAGATCTCAAAAGGCCCTCGCACTGTCATGCTCGGCTGGGCTTGCTTCGTTTGTATACATACAGCAGAGAGAGGGCCTTGTCAAAAGGCTAGAGAGCTAGGTGCTCTGATTATGCTTGTACAGTATGTCTAGATTTGTAATTTCTGTGTACCAGATGTTTTGTCCATTGGTACCATACAAATCTTTGGTGTATCAGACCTTCAGTCTACATGGACCCCCCCCCCCAAACAAACTAACAAACAAACAAACAAACAAACAAACAATTTTCACAATAACAACAATTAACAGCATTAAACTTGCTGTATAAATTTCCTATAAAACACAGCAAAATTTTCCACAAAATGCTGTTCATTGAATACAATTTCAGATAACAGTATCGCAAAACTACAAATACATTTAGACAAATAGCAGGTATAACCAAAGCAACTAGTTCTATGCAATATATATGAATTTATTTCAGAGTCACAAACTCCCCAAAATAACTTTTATCAAACAGCACAGACTTAATACACTATAGTACAGTAACTGAAATAACAGTGAATTACTTTGTGGACGGTTAAATTTTCAGCATATTCAACACACAACTTACAATTGTACCGTCACTAAAAGTGGTGCATGAACACGTACCATACAATCTGAATATTTTGCGGTGTTTTTATTTTTGTGAATTTTGCAACTATACAGCAGCAAACATTTTCACTTCGTCCTGATATGAATAAAAATAAACTCTAGCAAATATTCCACTTTGAAACAAAACTGCAAAAATATATGTATGAAAAATATACAGTAAATACAGTACATTTCCACTTTTTTGAAGTTTTACATAGACCCTCTGACAATTTTTTGTTGCAGAATTCACAAATGATTGTCACAAAATAGGCCTTCATCAAATGCCCCTTTATTTAGCCTTCTGTCAACTTTCAATCATCAGTTGTGGAACTTTTTTTTAGTGTTCTTCAACTAAAAGTGACAGTACTGTCATAAGACAAAGACCTCATTGCTACACCTCGGGCTCCTGACTTGAGCAGATCCTGGAGAAAGTTCAGCAAAATTCCACACAGCTCTCCCTAAAATCCTGGTATTAGATTCAGACGATATCTACCAGCTGAAATACATGTGACTATTCAGCATACCAAAGATAGAGTACCTTTAAGCATTACAAAGTACATACGTCAAATCTCCTATAGTGAATTTATTCCCCTGGAGACAAAGGTGTTTTAAAAACCTGTCTACGGCAACCACCTGTCTGTAAAGGCCACATTTTTTTTGCCTCACTGGGAAGGCTGCTGTAGACAAGTTTCACACTACTCTTGTGCAGTAAACTTGAAAACTAGACTCTCATTAGTCTTTTTCAGCTGAAATGTATACTGTTCCCAATTAAGTATCTTTAGCTTTTCAACCCCTTGGAGACAATTTGATTTCAAGATAACATGGATTCTCCATAAACCCCTGCCCAAGATATTGCATTCTTGGTATCCAACAGGTCAAAAGCTTGGACCTTGCTGAGATAAACTAATCGACAGGAATAATATTGCACTATTTCAGTCCCCTTTTGTGCTGGTCTTGCTCTTGCTCTGTTTTATCTTCTTGGTCTTCTTTGGGAACGCCACTTTGGCCATGCAGAAGGCCGTTGGTAATTTGACCCCAAGAAACGGTGGATTGGTCACATCATCAACCATGATGACATACTCTCCTTTAAATTAGAAAAGAAAAAGAGAAATAGATTACAATCATGGATTTAAATGCAATGACCTATGACCTTTGATCTAACAGAAATGGATTATATTTATGGATTTCACAGTAGCTTCTTATGACCTTCGACCTTGAAGTCAAAGTATAGTTTGGCCGTCGGTAACTTGACCCACAGAAATGGTGGATTGGTCACATCATCAACCATGATGACATACTCCCCTGATAAGGAAAAAAAGAAATGGATTACATTTATACATTTCAAATTAGCGACCTATGACCTTTGACCTTAAAGCCCACCCAAGTATAGTTTGGTCGCTGACAACTTGCCCCCCAGGAATAGAGGGTTGGTCACATTATCAACCATGACATACTTCCCTGATTACGAAAAAAAAAGAGCAATGGAATACAATTATGGATTTCAAAGCAACAACCTATGACCTTAAAGCCCAAGTATTGTCTAGCTGATCAGACTAATTTTTCATCTAACTGTCACAAAGTATGCCAGACATCGAAAACAACATCCGACCTACTAGTAGAGAATGGATTATTATGACATACAGTGTGTCTCCCCAAAAATGTCCCTCTGGTAGACTGCTACATTAAATCCAAAATCAAGTATCATTCTATATTTAGTGTTCAGATTAAGAAAGCCCATTTTATTTTCTAACTTTTGTGAAAATTTCATTGGTCTTGCTTCATTGGTTTCAAATGCAGTCTATTATGTAACAGCAGTGCTTTTCAGCCCATTCCAAGTTTGCAGTGCTACATCAATGCATCAACCTGAATGGAAATCGGGTGGAAGGACGTGCAGGAAAACAATGAAAGTTACAAGCTGGACATGGAAGGACAAACCACAAGTGGAACACACTCTGTAAACTTTGATCAGTTTTCATTTTAAAAAGTGAATGAACAGTCGTTGAGATAATCTAAATGAAGCATGGAATAAGGTATAATAATGTCTGTGATGTACCTTTCCTTTAACATCAAACTTAGAATGGGGTGAGAAGCATGCTGTTACATTAGAGTTTGTGTATTCAAAACCGATGAAGCGAAATCCTTGAAATTTTCACAGGAATTACACAATGAAGTGGGCTTTTCAAATATGTAAACTTAATTGAGTATTAATCTTGATTTTGGTAATTATTCTGGGTCTATGAGATGGAATTTTTTTCAGGACACGCTGTATTATGAGTTTAGATTACTTTGATTCAAGCTTGTAGACAGATTTTCTTACTGTACATGCATTTATTTTCACTTGTCATGATTCCTCATACAGGGAAAATCAATTTGTTTAAACACAAACAAGTACAATATTCTTGTTATTTTATCAAATATCAAAAGTCATCTTCAGCTTTTCTGACGACGTTGACAGCTGGAAACATCAAATATCAGCACCTCAATTCTTTTATTATCATCTTTTTTTGCACATACTGACAAAACTGACATCCGTTTAAATTCATTATTGCTAGTTGGAATTCCGATTACACCTCCTTGAATGAACTAAGTGATTTCATACTGACCTGGTCTTGAAAATCTGAGGTCTCCGTAATACTTCTCTCGCTTTGCCTTGTTCAGCTTGAAGTCTTTTAGTCTTTCTGTTACAGACATCTGATCTGTTTTCAGGTTAAGTTCATCTACAGAACAAAACAACATGACAAAATGGGTGAGGTAAGTACTTGAAAAGATATTGGGATATTTGGTGAAATGGTAGTATCAAAGGCATTGAAATGAATGTAGATACATAAATACATGATAACTGCACATATCATGTTCAATGCTAAACACCCTACAACTGCATGGTATTATTTACAAATATCCCTTCTACCACAAATACTAAATCTGGTAAAGTGTTAATACCATTACTGCTGAGCACAAGTGCTACCTCTACTGCTGCTACTACTACTAACTACTACTGCTACTATTACAATTTAGAATCTACTTCTGAACTAGTACCATTATTCTTTATCAGTACAGCTACACTTAACTAGTACTGTTGCTGCCATTTCTGCTACTTCTAGTAATAAGTATTACTACATGCCTACATCTACCAAAGAGCTCTTTGCATCTACTACATTACTACTACATACTACTGCTACTACCACTACTACTTCCACTACTACTCCTATTCCTTCTGTTACTACTACTACTACTACTCCTATTCCTACTACTACTACTACTACTACTACTACTACTACTACTACTACTACTACTACTACTACTACTCCTACTACTCCTACTAGTTCACATAGTACTGCTGCTGCTTCTATAATTTCTCCTACAATCACCACCACTACATGTCTACATTTACTTGCTGTTGTGTTAAATTGGAAGAATCATGTAACTGCAATAAGGTGCAAATTTGAGTATTTACTGAGATAACCCCTAACACATGATGCTCTGCCTTCAAAGTTTTATCCAATATATGCACATTCAAACTAAATTGAAATGAAAGCTATGTGACTAAAGAGTACAAAGGGGAATCAGGAAAGTGTATAAAACGTGAAAATTCATACAGAAAGTAAATGAAGTAGAGAAACTAATGAGTTGATCAAAATCATGATTTTTTTTTGACTGCTTGATTAATTTGAACCATGAATAGTCTTAATTTGAAACCATGAATAGTTACAATCCTAATCTATAATTTTGATTGATGAACAATAAAACCCTGATATGGGGTCCCATCCACAAAACAAATTTTGTGAATGGTTGTGACATTCACGAGCTTCACAAAACAAATTTTGTGAATGGTTGTGACATTCACGAGCTTATGGTGTCATTGAAATGATAGCATTTAGGTAAATTACGAACATTGAATTGTCATTTCTTTAAATTAGAGCAAATTTCTTTGGAATGTCTACAAATTAATGTAATTGATGGTCTTTTTGGGTATGACAAAGTTAAATGTGAACACATTTTTTGGTAACTGAATCTCAGGTTTATAATGTGATGATTCTACTCTATAGAAAATTCAATTTTTCTACCAGTACCTATTTTTTTTCTGTTGCATGGATGTTAGGTTTCAATACGACATAGAATGCTGCCATTTTGTTTGACTAAATGATAACTTGACTTACTAAAGTGTTCAGCTAAATGTCTGATGATTTGGGTTGTAAGAACTACAAAAATAGGATACAGGGTTGTTGATTCTAATGATTATGATGGAAAGAACTACTAGTACTAAAAACACTACAACTCTAAACAGGCCTCAAATAAAACTTTTTCTTTTGCCTGCCCAGCAGTAAAATCCAAATGCCCGATCTAGACGCAGGTTGTTTTGTCAATTGATCAAGACAAAATGGAGCACTGCCCAATTGGGCAGGTTCTTTGTTTTTCTGAGTGCCTGACCGTGGTTTTCAGGTGCCCCAGGCACTTGGGCACCCAGGTTTGTCGAGCCCTGCTCTAAAAAAATTAATTTAGAAATCTTCTTAAAGGTACATACTGCATGAACATGTTTTGTGGTGGAAAACCAAGAGGGATAAATTTTACTACTTTATACCTTTAAAACAAATTACTTCTGGAACAGCAGTTTTCATTGATTTTTTTTTAAATAATGTAAAATTGCCATCATTATTGATTGAAAACCTTAGTTTTGAATTTCACTGATTATTGTCTCAATTGCAGTACATTCATTACCCTAATTTATTATTTTTTAAAGTTCATGTATTCTTGTATCTATCAATCAATTAATTATCTATTTATTCATTTATTGTGTATGTTACTGTGGTATGAACCTTACCTTACCAATAAATCATAATTCTTTACACTAATTGGAATAAATATGAATTTATATTCACAGTAAACATGCAATGCACCTTAAATGAGGAAAATGCAGAATTACAGGTATTTTATAAATGATTTTGACAAATCAAAATATGATTCAGGAAATGGTGCTAAATTTAATGACCAGTACTTTGAAGACAACATGTGTCAATGGCAGGGGTGGGGGAACTACATGAAACAAAGCTCATGAATTAAATGACAATATCAAACTATTATGATTTTAAATTTGAGGATGATGAGAAATGCGTCCCAATACCCCTTCAAAATTATCATTTTACCTTCTCGTGCTTCATTTATAAACTTCAGTGCATTGGAAACGTTCACTGCAAAGTGTTTTGTCACAACAGAAAATTCCAAACAGATCGATGTAAAAAGTCATGCAATATTACATAGAGGCAACACTAAGAGTAGCATCTAATGTGCCAGATATATATGCAAACAAGATTGAGTATATTTCTTCAAATGCTATGCTATATGAGGTACATATTTGCATATCATTTTGTGTAGTATATCAAAATGGATTGCGTACATGTTTGCACTTCAATACAGGTACTTGCAACTGAATGATTGACTACAGTCCCAAAATAACATAAAAAGTAGTTTCTACATGAAATGTTCATAATTTTGAGTTTTTTGTTCATTGTGCATCTGCATGCAGTGCTGTAAGATATATTTTAATGGCCCATTTTTCATGTTTTGAATAACCACAATACAACTGTGAATATTATTATAGCTATTTATTTAAAATGTGAAGCACGAATATCTACCAAGCTTGGTTCAACAACAACAAACAATCAAACTCTTGTGACACGCAAAATGGCGCTACTCATTCGAAATTGATTTCCAGTCAAGCATCTGAAAGAAAACAGCCGTTATGCTAGTTTAAAAATGACAATTTTCTAAGAAACACGCAGCTCAATTTTTGATATGATGAAAGATTTTTGTTGCACGGGAAATGTACATGCGCACTGATCATCATGTATCAAGAGAAACTGAATGAAAGAAACAGTATTACCTTGTTTATCTTCTGCAACAACTTGACAAGATATTTTGTTTACCCACAAATTATATTCAAATTACCATCTCGTTCAGCAGTAGTATTGCCAATCCATTTTGATATCACACAACACAGGAAATGCCCTGAGAACAAGCTACCAGATTTCTATCTGTTGGTGGTATAGTTTACTGGTATTCTATACATGTATACAAATTGCAGGTGTCCTTTATAGTCAGCTGATCAGCAAAAGTAGGTTTGTCTACATTTGTTTTATTGTAAGTTAGAGTAAGAAAATAGCTGGGTAAGAGAGTCAAACATTGCCAGAACAATATGCAGCAAAAATATGAAAGCATTTTTGCTGGAGAAGGGGTATATAATGCCTGTGACCTCCAGTTCATGAATTCTTATGTTTCAGGCCATGATAGATTGGTGGTCTTTGTTCTCAGAGCATTTTTGCAGGAAATTAACTAGACATGAACAGGGTTGTAGCTAGGTCAATTTCAGTTGTGATTGCGCTTGCTCGATTACACAATGTGCACAGCTTTGTCAACCTGACAAGTTGCATTTTTTTTTGGGGGGGGGGGGAAGGTGGGTTATAGGAGACGATGGGCTCCTTATGATAACAACATACACCATTTGTTTATATTTCAGACAGGAGTTTTTTAGGTGAATATAAATTTGGTTAAATATTATTTTGCAAGGGAAATATAGAGACGGTGATTTTCCATTTCAAAAAATGGTCTTTTCCATTTCTGAAAACCTGTAATTCCGTATCAATTTGATTCCGCTTTGTCATTGTAAATGTACACAGCAAAATATGAAATCCATTTTGCAAAGGTGAATTCCATGAATTTTGACATGAAACGTAGAAGAATCAAACAGATTTTCTGTTTGATTTACCGTTAAAACGGAAAATCACTGTCCCTACAAATAAGTAAGATAATAATTTACTTCCATACTGGATTAAAAATCCTTGGCATTGATTAACCAAATTCTGCTGGACAAATGAGTAACTGCCAGCATTACATGTCAGGTGGAAATAATATGCCCAGTGTTGTATCCTAGGCCAGTCTTGAGACGAATTTCTGGTGGACTCGGTCTCGGATCCTGTGGTCTCGGTTACAACACTGCTAATGCCCCACCCAGCACTGTGCACCATAGCTACAACCCTGTACATGACACTACAGTTTAAGGGTTTAAATATAAACCTTTCTATCCCCAGGTACACGGCAAACATGATCAGGTTTGTCAGTATAGCTTACCATGCAGGACAGAACAGCAGAACGCCCACAAATCAAGACCACGAGTCCGAAAAACGGATCGTGGATTTAAAGAGCATGCAAAGTAGTCATACAACAAAGGTTATGGGATTAGCACACGCATTAATATTATCTGATTTTGTAGACCTTACACACACAAATCAATGATCAATTGTAAAACGGAATTCATCAATGATCATGCATTTGAAATGAATGAAGATGGAAGATGACAATTGAAAAACCCAAATGGAATCATGTCTTTTGAATGTTATTCATGAAAAAGATGGAATGTGTATGATGAATGTAAATCACACTCATAGAAATCATATCATATAGTATATATTTTCCATGCAATATGTTACCGAGAGTGAAAGTGATATAAATGAAAGAGGTCATCATTAGAGAAAATAAATTATTAATATATTTTTTCACTCTAAAATCCCCATTCCCATTTCCCAATCCCCACAAACAATACCGTATACATTGCCCATACCAGATATACATGTTTATGGGACAATATATTTATTGCTTGAAAACTTGTTACAGAAAAATATTTTGTGCATTTTTATGTGTACGAAAATTTACTACTCTTTTGTCCTTACTTCCCATATTGGTTTGGCAACTTTCATAGCTCACCACTTAATAAAATTTGCTATAATTACAAATTTATTTGATAGTTTAAAACTTATGGCAAATATTCATTAAAACTGAAGATAATTAATATTAATGCATATACAGTAGTAACATATTAACAACAGTGTATACAAAATAATCAACTGATTATATCATACTATGAAAAATAAATGTTATGGAAAAGGCAAGGAATTTTGTTAGTCTCTGACAAGTTTAAAGGTTGAAACAAACACACATAAGTAAGGGTGTAATACTCTCAAAGAAAAATTAATATACTTGTGGCAGTGCACACATCACGACAACATACTCCTCAAGTACCGTGTGCAGTATCCGAAAATCAAGTGCCGTAGGGGTGCAGGTACAGCACCCATTTTCAAATTTTCTTTTCTTACAAAGTCACTCGTGCCTGTACAATCAATGAAGTGACTGGTACAAGGAGCCTACCTAATGTCTGTGTGTGGGCGTCAACGCTAGGCGTGGGAGAGTCTGAGAGAATGTGGATACCACGCTGGTTATAGCATTCAAAACATAATGCGATAGTTAAGTTAAACATGCAAATATTAGTCTTGGTAATGTTACATCCGTACAACACCCAACGTTAATTTGTTAATATTATTACAAAATG
>JZLH01S0089176.1:6807-21519 GCA_001188425.1 Eucidaris tribuloides | reverse complement strand
AGCACCTTGGTGGCCGCCCACGACGACGCCTTTTATGGCGTCTTTTGGAGGATTCCTACCGAGTACCGGGGGGGGGGCACAATATCAAATGTCCCCCGCCCTCCCACGAATTTACATGTGTGAATAAGTCTGCGATTGTAGTTTGGCTAGTAGTTTGGCACGTAAACATTTTTGTAAATAATGGTTTTGGTCGTCGTTGGCCCCCTACCCCCCGCTTGTCAGAAGTTGTTTGACTAGTACAAATAATAATAATAATAATAATAATAATAATAATAATAATAATAATAATAATAATAAAATGGTAGGTTCCTGCATGTGATGTACCCCTAAATTTACAAATGGATTTGCGCCCCTGCCTAGTACCAAGCCATCATCAATGCCCGACAGCTGCAAGAGTCGATGGAGTGAGCAAAAAAAAAAAGCACGGATACTAACTGCATCACAAAATAATTAATATAAAAAACCCTCAGTAACAAAGTCTTAGTTTGAATACCAACTTGAACCATGACACTTAATCTGAAATAAAGTGATGTTCCACATATACCACCATTACTTTATTCCTCTGAGAATGATTTTTATATAGAATTAAATGCATGGAATCTCATTTGCAGCTCTCCTGCAGCACAGCAAAGACACCCATGCCCTTATAGGGTTAGGTTATTTATGAAGGACATGTCCGTGAAATCTGAAGATCAGTGATTATACCCTATACCTAGAATTTGAAAAATGTGCAAAAAAACATTATGACCGTTTAGCTTGTTCTATGCTAGGAATTTTTGTTTGCACGAAACAATAATTCAAATCAAAGTATAATAGTCACTAAAATTCCACTAAAATTGAGTTTCTTTCGCCGGTACTAGTTTGCTAAAGGTTCTTAGATAGTACATGTATTTTGTTCTGTACCAGTGTATTTACACAATGCTTATGATAAGGCATGCAAAAAAGACACCGTGCAATGTACAAAATGCCATGTGACTTTGAACAATATTTTGGGTGAGGTAAATTTCTTCCAAGGTATTTATAATGTATGCCACTATATTCTACCATTAGATGCATGCATATGGCACTAATACTGACCCCAAAGTAATTTTGTTAATTTTACTGCTGAAAAAATGCAATATTTATCATAATAACTGACAAAGGTTTCTGACAGATTTAAGGGGCTCAAATGTAGATTTTCAAAGGAAAAAGCAAAAACTTTCCTCATCTACTTGGCCATGAAAGGATCCAATGATGTACATGTTTGAAGGTGAAATGTACATTTTTAGTTTACCTTGTCAATTGATTATTAGCATTTTTAGGGAGTCAACCCACAACCTTGCCTATTTTCCCCCTTTGTACTCAACAATTTAATCTTATATTGATCCCTTTAATGTGTCCCCCACCACCAGGTCATTTGCTCATGCAACAATAATTGCTCCAACGATTATTTCCTACATTCACCCTAACCTCAACTGTAACCCTAACCCTGACTTAATCTATATTGGCATATGGGGGATTGCTTGTGGTGGTGTTCAAACACACCACCTTTGCAAAAATACCCTCAAAATATCCCATCTTTTTTGGAAAACACTTCCCTTTGGAAAAAAATGGATAATGAAAATGAGAAGTGTGTTGGGGGACTTGATAAACCTGTTTAGCTTGTCGCATCATTTTGCACAAAAGAACAGAGATCTTTTGCACTGACCCTTTATTTGACCCTTCATTTGCTTGTTGCATCAATTTTCACCATATAACAGGTTTTCCCTTGGAATTAAACCCCTTAAAAAATCCTGGGTACACCTATAACTCAACCCCTTATCCTATATTCTAAAATTGAAACCTTTGGAAATGTCGACAGCAGGACAAACGTCAATGGAGCAACTGTCGGGTCACCAAAATTCGAAATGACCAAGGCTTGAAGGCAAGGTTTACCCTGGCGTCAAGTTGGTTTTAAAGTGAATAGGCTAACATTGTGCGAGCTTCAATTTAAAAAATTTGGTCAAACTCTGATATCTGAACAGTAGTGTTCAAATGGACAAATAAACACCCTAGAATACAAAAGTTTGGAAAGTTACACTGCCAATGGCAAGTTATACATGAATAAACAATAAAACTCGGGGCGAGTTTTATTAACCTAGGTGTAGGAAATGGGCAAGTGAATCTGGTCAACTTACGATTTTCACTTTTTTAAAGCACTAAATAATCATTTTGAAATACAATTTTTTCAGGGCTTCATTTTTAGACCTCATCAAAGACACTGGTAGCATGGGGAATCATACGGCTCAGATTTTTTTAACTGTGGTAAATGTTAGCCAATACCTTTAATAAAAGCGGAATAATGAAACATATTATTGAAAGTCTGGCGAAAATCCACCAAAGAATAACAGAGTTATGAAGGTTCAAAGTTTTAATTTTGTGACGTCACATGCGAGCAGCTCCCTATATATCATGTAGTATAAATTTCATAAATTGCCATTTTTTTAATGGTTCATGACAATTGAATAGGGGTTTTTCACAGAAGCCTTTATGAAATAACGTTTCTGATAATATATCAAATGCTCAGGTGAAATAATTTTCAAATTTCTGAGAAAACGGCACTTTTATGTAATTTGTATTACATGACATATAGGGAGCTGCTCGCATGTGACGTCACAAAATTCAAAATTTGAGCCTTCATAACTCCGTTATTCATGGATTTTCACCAAACTTTCACTAATATGTTTCTCTCATTATTTTGCTTTTGTTAAAGCCAACTTGACGTCAGGGTGAACCTTGCCTTTACAAAATCTGTTGGGGGGGGGGGGGCAAGGCTGGAAGTGGCAAGAAATGTTTTTAGCAGAGGGGCATCCCTTCACAAACCTTCCATGTTTTTTTATTTACTTTGTACCCAACTAAACTACCCCCAAGATGAACAATTTAAAATATGTAAATGGGGATGTGTGAGTGTGTGTGTGTGTGTGTGCGTGTTGGGGGTCGGGGTGGGCAAGAATTGTAACACTTTAGCCCATCCCCCCCCAAAAAAAAATGTGAAAACAGATCACTGGCCCTGTTCATGTACCTGGAAACATATGTTCTGCTATGAAACTGTCATAATAAAGAAGAAAAGTTTGTCTTATTTTGTACACAGAAAGAAAAGCACAATGAGAAACATGATTTAATATAACATTCTTTTATTACACAGACCATGAATTAAAAATGAAAACCATGAAATTGTGTTAATACATGTATATATAATACACTGACAATTGGCCACTTCTGGGCATTAATAAATAAGTTTGCTATTGATCATCTTTGCAAATTGAATAGATACACAACTACAGGTAGCTGGAGATTTCACTGAATTCACACAAACAAAAGTCAACCAATACTTATTACTTCATTATAAATGAATTAAGAGAAAAGGTACAAATTCATACAAACGAATTTATGTGATTTCTGACCATATATTTTAAAAGACCTTAGTCTGTATTTCGTAGCAAGTTAACATCTTATCCTGTGATATAACCTCATTCAGGAATTCAGCAAATGAAGTTTCCGTACCTGGTAATAAATGACAAACATTATCATAAACATTAAAACAACCTAGAAGACAGAATAACAGGTTATTAAACAAACTTGGGGAATAAATGTCTGTTCATTACAACAACCAGAAAACACAATGATTTGTTATACTTGCAATTTATAAAATATTTTTCTTTACAAATTCTTTCTGAAGCTGCTAACCAGGTAAACATATTACCAACCATAGTATACCACTCATTCTAAATCATTCTTAATACTATTCAGAAAGCTGCTTTACTTCATTACTATTGTTTCAGCTGCAAGTAAGGAAATATAATAAGACATACAGTGAACAAACTTGCTTTTACAATTCAATACATAATTCTTTTTGTTTCTTTTGAGTCAGATGTCATTTACAAGTTTTTTCTACAATTTATTGTTCTCTATTTTATTCTTTTGACTCGTTGGGGTCAATACAGTGTATATTCTTTTGTGTTTGATTAATACCTAGACAAATTTTATACTGCATTCATTTATCATTACCAGCAAGTTATCAAACTCAGTACCATTAAAACAAAACTCTGTAGCTTTGCATTCTGAGTGTGGTGCTGAAAGTTTTGAATATGGCAGTTACATTATAAGTAAAATCACTGTTACAATCTCAATTACAAATTGCAATTTTACAAGTTGAAAAATACCAAACACAAAATTCATGACATTTCTACATGAAATGCAATCTTTCTACCTAACAACCATAGTTCTTATTCTAATTTATAGGGTTTACGCTTACGAGAACTCCTTGTATTTGTGCTTTTATGACACATTACTCTTGCTCAATACAATTTTCTATGGTTACAAGTGGATGGTGGAAAAATGCCAACAGTAAATAAAATAGATGAAAATGTACATGTAGATTATCTTGTGACCCTTCAAATGGTGAAGACAACTAAACATACAATATACCAATTTGGTTAAACTTCATTGAAGTACACTGTACTTCATCCACCATAGCCGGGGGCCACCCAAGACCATGACAAAAAGAATTGTTTTTTTTTTCAATTTATGCAAAGTTTTAGTCAAAACTTCACAGACAGCTGCAAATGTCATTTCAGATGGCCCCAGACATGGTGGAGGAAGCAGTATAGTGTTTTTCAAAATAAACTGGTGATATACTAGCTGAGATGACCATGACATAACACAGGTTATGTAGTCTAGTCCTTACCAAGAGCAACTTGGTCAAGGCTAGAGGGGAACATAAGAAGAACCTTTGATGTTGACCCTAAACACCACAGTAAATCAAAAGAGCAGGTTATAGTACATGTATACAGTAGACTCTTGTTATCAAGAACACTGATATTAAAAAAATAATAATAATTTGTTATTTATAACAAACACATTTTGCCAGTCCCAGAGTTGACATTTTCTTTGTATTTTATTGGTTTTGCAAACCTTGATATATCACAATATTTTGATATAATAAACTGACAATTTTCCTGGTCTCAAAGAGTTCATTACAACAAGAGTAGACTGTACTGTATGATACAAATAATGTACACAGGAAAATGTTACAGTATCTCATTTCATACATTATCACTAATAGCTGGCTTAAACACCATACATGTAACTGTGCATTTTACAATCAAGGGTGTCAATATTCCAAAAAGCCATAAATGGACAGCTTTGCAAAACAGCTTTTTTTTTCTTCTTTTTGAAGCAGTATAATGACAAAATTACGCATGTTCCATGAGTCATCATACAAAACAAAATATTGTCTAAGAACTTTTTAAAGCACCACAGAAAGTTCATAGTTCTTTGACAGACCATGCTTTAAAGTTCTAAGAAAGGCTGGTAAAAATTGATGTGGATTTTTGGTAATAAGTACTGAAGTTAACATAACATCACTGAGGTGATAACACTTTGGATCTAAATTGTTGGTAAAATGACTTTTTAAATCAATCTTATAGCTAAGAAATCATATTTTATTTTGTTGAAACCTCATATATCAATTTCAACAGAAAAAGTTAAAGAGAAGGCAATCTCATTGTCACCTTCTTTAATCAGCTAATATTATAAGCAGGACTTTTAATAATTTCAGCAAAGTAGATTTAACAGATGTTACAGATACATTAAAAAAGTGCTATTGATATACCAAACATGAAAGGTACAAGGAGTGTGGTTGGGGCTCCACCTAACTGTATTTTGTTTACATTTAAACTTCTCATACATGTAAAACACAGTATGAATGAATGCTCTGAACATATTTTTCCCTGACCATGAGGTGGGGGGGGGGGTGGTGTCCTCCCTCCCCATTGCCATTTAAAAGCTTTTTCAAATGATATTTTGTGTAATAACAAAGCTGATCTTGAGCCAAAATTCTGAAAACAGAATCTCTGAGATGAAGATCACGATCAAGACCAACACCTTCAAGATGAAGAGCACGATCAAGATCACATTGCCAAACTCAAGATCAAGATTGATCATGAGATACCCAACACTGCTATCTATCTATCTATCTATCTATCTATCTATCTATCTATCTATCTGTCTATCTATCTATCTATCTATCTATCTATCTATCTATCTATCTATCTACCTATCTATCTATCTATCTATCAAACTATGTCTTTGATATAATTTTAACACCTTCGAGATCAGTACCAAGATTGAGATCACAGATTGCAGCTCTCGAGATAAAGATTGATCATGAGATACCCAAACTGCTATCTATCTATCTATCTATCTATCTATCTATCTATCTATCTATCTATCTATCTATCTATCTATCTATCAACTATCTCTTTGATATAATTTACATTGAATCTTTGGTTGTATCATACTTCAGCAATCGTCCTTTAAATTTCTCTAAAATGATTTGAAACAGTTATGCTTGTAATATACTACAGATTAAAATGTGTAGTAATGTCATCCCCGAGAAGACAGGTCCTGAGACTGTGGCTACGCGGCATGCCCCAAAACACAACCTTACCATACGATTCGTACAGCTGACTCAGACCAAGACCGAGACCAGGGCCATCAGAAACTGGCCTCAAGGCCAGCCTCAGATGCAACACTAATGTGTTGTGATACTCTTATTTAAAGTATGATATTTAGCAGTGTTGGAGGACTCGAGGCCAACTTTACCAGAGCTCGCCAGTCCTCAGCCTCGTAATCCCATGACTCAGACTCATCCTTGGTGACTCGGGTTGAGGCCAGGTCAAGGCCACAAGATTTTATCGAATCTGGTGAATCCAAGACAAACCCCATCTCATTTGTTTTCTACTAATATTGAATGTTCCATAAAGAGTTGTAGAAATCCTAAAATAACATGAAGGTTACTTCACCACTGAACACCTCAATCTTACGGGCCCGTAAATCTCATGCAGTTATTGATGTGGGTTGTTGTTTCTCCATGATGTTGCTGCTCATTTACCTGCAACAAGTCAGGCATGATGAAAATTAATGCACATTCATTACCTAAATGTTTGAATGACAGTTAGTCATTTACATCAAATATTGTTTACTTCAAAGTCAGCAGGTTTTGCCTTCTAAAATTGATAAATTTCAGTCATTGATTGATTTGAAATAATGGTTGAGTGGTTGAATGATTGTGTTTAATTTATTGTAGGATTTCAAAATAATTTGAAAAGGTAACAACTACGCCCTAAAATATTACATTATTTTGTAAGTTGGTGACTCGCACTCGGCCTCTGCCTAGGAGAGTGGTGACTCAGAAGGTGCATGTGACTTGGACTCGGTCTTGGCCTCGGAAGGTGTGACCTCGACTACAACAATGATATTTAGTATTTACTTTATTCTATGCGATACATCAAGAAGAGAGCTGTTATGGTGTTGTATGTTATACTTCCATCCGGACTTTTCACTGTGCAGGAGGTGAAATACTTCCGTCCCTCGACTTTGTCGACCTGAGATTCAATGACGACGGTGGATCCAAGTGGCAGTGGTCTGTAGACATCATGAGGGAGACAAATACAGGTAGTTGTGCAGAAACACACACAAAAACAGGGAAATATAATACAGGAGGAAAAGAGGAAGGAAGAGACAAATTATTACTAATTATAATGTTGATAGCAACTGCATGTACATACCTGCCAACCCTGAAACCTCAAAAATAGGGACAGAATGGGGTAAAAAATTGAAAAATAGGGACATTCTTCAATATCCTATACATTACTAGACAACTATTTGCAAAAATAGGGACACAATTCAAAAAATTGGGTAAAAACTGTTTTTTCTTTTGCCAAAAATAGAGAAAGGCCCTGGAAAATAGGGACAGTTGGCAGGTATGCATGTACATTTCCCCTAAAGCAACTTTTACTATTTCTCCGTAAATGTGCAACAAAAATGTTTCAATGCAAAATCAATGTAGTCACGACTCACAAGAAAATGTAAACACAGTTGTATATATGTACCTATCAGGACAAACTACTGCATAGGTATTTTATCAATTTCTCAAATTCCACAGTGATCTATTCAATAAAACACCAGTAAGTTCATATTTGTCCAAAATGAAGCCAATTGCATTTTATTATAAATCAAAATCCTATTTGCTGGAATAATCACTGGTTCCACTTTCCACTAATTGTACACCAATTGTTAACAATAATATTTTACGTATACAACATGTATATGTCTATTTATGATAAACTAAAGAAAATAAAGGAGAAAACATAACTATTTATGGACACAAAGGGATTTATTTTCTATTCCCCTAAACCCTCAAATTTCTTCTTTTTTTTGTTAAATTTTTTCCCACGTCGTAATATTGAGCCAGATTATGTGTGTAAGTTCTCTAACAGTACCTTACAACTAAGCCTAAGGTAATGTAACTTATATGTGCCAAATCACAAGAAAAAATAAATGGCTGAATTTTCTATTAGGTTTAAAGTGATAGGCTAACATTGTGGAGCTACAATTAAAAAATTGTCAAATTTTCATATCTGAACTATATAGTAGTGTTCATATGGACAAATAAACACCCTAGATTAAAAAAGTTTGGAAAGTTACACTGCCAATGGCAAGTTATGCATGAATAAACAATTAAAACTCGGGGCAAGTTTAAATAGCATAGGTGTACACACAGTAGGTCTATGGGAGAAAATGGGCAGGTGAATCCGATCAACTTACGATTTTCACTTTTTTAAAGCACTAAATAATCATTTTGAAATGCAATTTTTTCATGCCGTCATTTTTAGAACTTATCAAAGACAATGGTAGCATGGGGAATCATGTACCTCAGATTTGTTTAACTGTGGTAAATGTTAGCCAATACCTTTAACTTAATGTTGACACTAAAAATTAATTTTGTTATAATACATCAACACAGAAAATTGGTCAGTGGCATATGTATACACTGTTTGTAACATCAAACTTTGAATGTTGAAACAGACATTACACTGTTGTTTTCCACAATACTCACTTCTTGTAGTTGATGTTCAGGTTGGCTGTCACACAGGGTTTACTCAGGCCACTAAACACCAAGATGCCAAGACATGCATCCCCAGCCGTTGCTATGGCACCACCATGTACACAACTGTAATAAATGAGTCAAGATTAAAAGATGTGATCTATCAGTATGAGCCAGCAACAATGGTTATAAAAACTGAAGAAACATCAAAAGAAATTCAGTCAAAACTTCAACATGCCAGGAAATCCCATTTTGTTTTCTGTTTGTTTGTTTGTTTGTTTGTTGTTGTTGTTTTTTTTGGGGGGGGGAACTCCAACCTTCCATATTACTCGACTGTTTGACACCAAAGCTTTGTCATACGACATGATACATGTACAAATGAATGCTAGAAGCACAACTACACTTTTCTCCCAACCCCACACGATGGAGGCTATCCTGCTACATGTACCGGTAGTTCTCCAATTCATGAAAGTAAGGTTTTTGTCCAGAGAGCTTGCTAATCTGAAAGTTCATTCCCACATTCTAATTAAACATTCACTCGCTGGCTTATACAACCTTATAATCTCATCATCTCATTTTTCTTTTTCTTCCTGTGCATTTATTCTTTAATTTATCTATTTATTCCATTTATTTTTTTAAATTTATTCTTATTTATGTATTTATTTATTTTTTAAATCTATTCTTATTTCTTTCTTTTTTTTGGGGGGGGGGGGAGAGGGGAAATAAAGTTGTTGTGGGATCAATAGGAAGCTATCAATTACAGCATGTTAAATGCTAGAGTAGAAATACAATGAAAAATTTTCCAATAACTGTGGGACATAAAACACACTGAACACATAATACATTTAATTACCCTGGCGGTCCTTGTGCTTTCGGTCCGAACTGCCAAATTGTACGCGACTTCTGTTCCTCGGGATTGTAGAATACAACATACTCAAAAACGGCACCGACATCGGGGTGGGACAACGAGTAGAGTGCTTGGTCACGTTCCCTACCAACGGAGGTGACGAGGATCTTCCAGCCACTGTTCAGTAATTCTTCGGCGTGCTGGCGGTAGATGTTTGTAGCTTCCTTGGTCCATCCTGGCAAGTCCTGATCTTTGACACTCATCACTTCCGATGCTTGGGCACACATGGCTCTCTGAAAAATAAAAATGAAAAACAACAGCAACAAAAATTATTTTGTTATTGTCAACCAAATAGTTATATTTATTTCATTTCTATTACCAAAAAAAAAAAACAGCCATTGACTTGAAGGATTAAAACAATCTTTTCAATTTTTTTCCACATTAATGTTTTCATGGTTTGAAATTCAGTGCTATTTTTAGTCAAATTCTGTAAGGTTTTGCAGCAAAATGTGATTCTTAAATAAACCATGATAATAATATGAATAATAATGATAATAATAATCCTGATGTTATTTTTTCCAAAATGACCAATAACTGCATGAATTAGCTCATACATCTTTTTGGACTATTCTTAACATAGATTAAGAATACAATTATACATCAAAGCAAAAAATGAATAAACAAATAAATAAAATATTGAAATACTACATGATTAACAAATGACTGCAGCCAAACATGAAGATGGGAAATGGTGCCATTTTCACACCTTTCAGATTTAATTATATTTTTATTTTGTTTTCAATTAGAGTAGTAAAACATTGGCTGAATAGGCATCTGTGTCTAATTATCTAGTCTATTACTACACGTACATGTAGTCAGAAAGTTCCAGACTGAGTTTCATTGTCACATTGAAATTGGATGATCGCAAATCGTAGAACAGTTTTACCTACCCGTGATCATTCACTGTCAATGTCCACGACAACAAAATAGTTCAAACTTTCAGACTAATCTTGTACTAGATCTAGAACTATATTTGAAGCGCCAAAGTTTTCTGTGTTGCGGATTTACCATGGAAATCACAGAAATGAGGTATAACAGCATTTTGAACAAAAATGTATTAAAGAATCATGTACCTAAAAATCCCCACAAAATAAAATAAATATTTAGTGAATAAAACTAAACTAACTTACCAAAAAGATGCCCAATAAAGCCAAAGAAATCATGCTTCACCTGTAAATATGTCCCCAAACCCGAATCAAAACCCCTATGGGATTAACGTTATTAGTGATTTAAAAAAAAAAAAATTCAAGTTGGAAAATTGCAAAATCACAGTGGGGAGAAAAACGATATTTGACATTTGCTAAACAGAGAAAAGTGGAAGTCAACATTTGTAAAATGGAAAATTGTTGGCTTTATTATTTTAACAGATCAGCCTGTTGTTTCATCATTGGATATTCTGCCGATATTCTGGTTCCATTATGTCAATGAACCCTGATCCATCTTACTGGACACAGGCTGATCTTTCAGACTTATCCAGTATGCCTGGATCTACATACCTTTACAAAACCAGATCTTAATGATTTGCTAGATTCCAGCAGAGAAATACCCAGCTGCAACCGAGATGAACTTTTTCTATAGACGTTCGTTAGCAAGCCTCCTCCAACCAACATGCTTCCAATGATGAATGAAGAGCGCGGTAAATTTGTGCTTGAACTTGACCTTGATGATGAGTGAACAGACCTAGTGATGACGTTGGAATTGATGTTTTTGTTTGAACTTGATGAATTTGGCGATAAGGACGCACATGACGATGACCCAGACTGCGACTTGTTGACCAATTTGTCTTTGACTCGACATTGATGTTGTATCAAAGATCTGCACCTTGCAGATGGGAAACGCGACAACAAAGGGTGTGACATTATGTAAACTCTATAGAATACAGTTCGTTACTCAAAAGTTATTGTTAGTAATTGTCACTAAGTCAAACTTTAATAAAACTCACACACGCCTTGCTTGTAAGTAAGTTTGCAGTTTCACAGAGATTCTTATGCAGCAGATTCCCCGAATCGTACCGGTACAAATCGTATAGTAGCAGACGGGTACTGACTGTTCAGCAAGACATGAGCATGATGATCTCAGCTCAGCATCAAGTCCGCGGAGTGTAGGCGGGTCAGTGTTGGCTGATTATGATGCGGGCCGCGTCGGGCAAATAATTATGCGCGAGCTGCCGTGACTGAAGCCCTGTGAAGGTGAATTTCACGCCGCGTCCTGGCCTGACCTTGTCCTATATCAAAAAGTCTGTCTTCTCTTGTCTCTTTAACTAACGACTTTTTTTTTTAGCAAGCCACAATGTCACCTTCACTATAAAGTCGAGCAAAAAATCGAACGGATTTCCGGATTTCCGTACGCTAAATAAGTTTATGTTTACAAAGCTCAGATGAATCACCTGACATTATTGACGTACCGTGGCCGATTTTGTTGTTGTTGTTGTTGTTTTTTTTGAGCGCGCACCAATATGAAAAGCGGTTCTCATCAAAATGAAAAGCGGTTCTCATCAAAATTATTATGACACGGACGGTTGAGAATTTATCTCTTTTAGCGCATAATTAAAGGTTTGAGTGAGATACAACACGACAAATGAGATTTTGCTTTCATTCAATAGCATGATTAAGATTTTCCTTAATTAATAAAAGCTTAATGTGTTCAATTTGATTCTGATTTTGAAGAATTTGCCTTTCATAAGCAACTGCTAAACAAACAGACTAAGTTCGGGTACACGTGTGTGATCGTGGTGGGCGTGTACAGTAGACAGAAGATATCGGATCGATGATTTTAATGCATCATTTGCGGCGTAATGTCATACCGATTGTTGCGTTTCCCATCTGGAAGATGCAGAACTTTGATACGACATCAGTTTCAAGATAAATCCGTCAACAAATCTTCATCTGAACTGACAGTGAGTTCATAGTTTCATGAATGCAAGTTTGTGGATGTTTTCTCTTCCGTCCCGTAGCCTAGACGTGTCTGTATAGTACTAGTGATGATCTTTCTGTCATCTGTTTCTATAAATACAAGCATCCCGCTGCCAGCGGCAGCGGGATGCAACTGTACCCATTTGCTCTCATAGGTTGTCACATCGATCCGATGTGAGTTTGATCGCGGGGCTTCTTCCCACAATCACGTTAGACCATGTGTTTACTACTGTTATAATGTATATATGTTTTCCTACTCAATTAAGGAATTAAAAAAAAAAAAAAAATTGTATAACGCACCAAAAATCCGGAGATTTTTGCTGCATTTGTAATCACGGTTTCATTGACGTGGATTAGCTATGATCGCTCGCCAGTGATTCTTGGGTAAGTAGATCGCACGATGCGCGAACGTGATTTGCGAAAGCTGCCATTTTGAAATCCGGCTAAACATATTCCCGTGCAAATTAGAGGGGAAAAAAGCTACATCAAACGAACTCGTATGGACTGTAAGAAGGCAGAGTGGACTGAGAGGACATACCCACAAGTCTGGCAATGTGAGTATGTCCTTAAATTGTTTCATGTTTTCATCAAATATCCGCATGATCAAACAGACGATGACGGGAAACCCTACCGCAGTACGAAGGTATAGCAGACGCCGCTAGCTGTTACGCACGGCGTCTTGGACAGGCGCTACTGTTTCTATGAATACATTTACAATACCGAAAATGCAACTTGCGTACATTACTTCTTGCTATATCGGACAAACCTCGGACAAGCTTTCAGGTTGTCAAGAACAAACTTTGTTTAAAAGACAATAAGACATGCATGAAATTTGAATATATTACGAAAACGGCCTACTGCAATTGCAACAGTTCAATTAAATCCACAATTTGAAAATCTGAATTGTGACTTGTGTAAACAGCTCATTAACCGAAATTTCCAGGAGCAGGATTGAGAAAATTCATCTCCACTACGACTAGTCAGTCATCGTGCCCTCTCTCCCGCTGCACTATACCGTCTGGTCCAGCAGCGTATGCATCCAGATCGACTGTACTTGGGCGAGGTCCTCCATGCCGAGCCGACCTAGGCGCGCCTAGGGGGAGCAGTCCTCTGGGTGGGGGGGGGGTGGTATGTCCTGGGGAAGTTGTCAGGTGGAGTTGTCATGATGCATTTAACAATTCAAACAGCTGTCAGCATGGGCACAAATCCACAAAGAATTCTATTCATGTGGGGGGTACACAACAATAGCATGCCCCCCCCCCCCAACTTGAATAGAATTCCTGCTTGCATTTGTGCCACTGGCTGTCAGGATATCAATTCTAAGTGCTTTGGTTCATGTGTGTTTCATGCTCAAATCACTTCTGGGAAGAAATGAAGGTTAGATTTTGATAAAATGTCATGAATATTTCATAAGTTTTACCTTGGATAGTGGTTTTCCCTTGGTCTGCAGAGTAACCATGACAAGTAAATTTAAATAATGTAACTAGCAGGGATGGAGGACTCCAGGCCGGCCTTGGAATTACAATTTGAAAGAACAGAGTCTGCTCTTTCTGATGAGGTATAAATCATATAACCTTAACACCTTATTAACCCTTTGGATGCTATAATGTAAAATATAGTTGAAAGTCTCGGGGGGGGGGGGTTTCCCCACCCCCCCCCCCGGACCATACAAGCAGGGAATATTGTGGCAAACGCTGTATTTGTCCTTGCAATGTAAAAGTCAGTTTTCATTATTAAAAATTAGCGGTTTCCGAAGCTAGAAATTCATTTTCTTTCAGGATTAGACTATCAGATTCCATGGACCCTATTGTTCATATACGATTACATAAAAATCTCAAAGAAAAAGGAAAATTAACAGAGTCAGAATAATTAGCCGGACGTCTTCGGAATTTTTATGTAACGTCACCACTCCCAGATTTGTCAGTCGTTGTGTGACGTGTTTGCATTATCATGATTTAGTCTCCGTGTAATAACGATCTAGTTCC
>JZLH01S0089157.1:3777-16305 GCA_001188425.1 Eucidaris tribuloides | reverse complement strand
ATATTGTGTCCCCCACCTTCAAATTCGTGGGGGGACATGTCCCCCTGTCCCCCCCCCCCCCCCCACGGACTTTGCGCCCATGGTCACTGGCAAAATACACCGAATTACATACCGGTACATGAAGGTCCTGGACTCCTGGGGACAAAAATATCTGTAACACAGCAGTCTATGGGGTAAAACTGGGATGGTCTTTCAGTGATTTTTACTTTCCAATAGCACTAAATGATTATTTTGAACCGCAATTCTTTCAGGGCTTCATTTTTTACACCTTAGCGGAGATACCAATAGCATGGAGGATTATTGTAACTCAGATTTTTTTTAACAACTGGAAACATTAAGGTGCATTAACTTGCAAGGATAAATTGATTTATGAAATCAAATTAGCAATGCTCGTGGACAAGACAAGTGCGCATGTACACGACGCGCATAAATCTTACTGCACACTGTTTACCGACTCACTTGGAGACCACTCAAAATTACAGAGTCGTTCACATCGTCATCATTGACTTTTACCTGTATGGTCCACTGACAGTGTTGATTAATGGGATACGGTGATGACCAGCCCGGAGATGTGAACGACCCCTCAGATTCCGTCAACGTTCCTCCACATTCTATGATGAAATCACAAGACTTTAAAGTTGATATGTATTTATAGTTATAGGGCATTTCCGAGCTATTTGGATTGTCGCGGACAGGACATTTAGAAATTTCTTTTTCTTGTAAGAATAAGGCTACTGAAGAAATTAAGCTTATATTTGTACATGTGAAAGACCTGTGGGCTGTGCCTGTGAGAAATAAATATCGGAAAAAATTGGGCAGCATGCATCACTCTGATTGGTCGAAAGTGCAGCGTCGCGGACAGGATATGCTGCGACATGGGTTTTGAAATGAAGTTGTACAAGTCCAAAAGTCTGTGAGTTTACAGGACTTTACGAAATATGATCTTGATACAAATGAAGCTTGGTAATTATGCTTTACATGTATCAGTTTGGTTAATAAATATTTGCCACCGTTAACTAATTACTTGATTAATTACAGCGTCGCGGACAGGACATTTTGGAGTGTCGCGGACTGGACATTTTGTCGCAATGCTATACTGTATACGTTTAACACATAAAGGTATAAATTTAATGTTTTAAAACCTCAATCATATGTATTTTCAGAAATTTCCGAAGACTTAGTAAGAACCTGATGAATATATTTTGTCTAAATCATAACAAAAATATTTACCAAAGTACTAAACTACCCATACCAAACATGTCAAGGTTAAAGACAACATGCACCAGTACAGTAGACAACGGTGCAAAACTGCAAAACACCGATACATTCAATGAGTAACTGTTGTAGTACATGTAGCTCCTTGTCTAAATAAATAAAAAAAATCAACTTAAATAGCAAATGGGACAAGCATATCAAATGTGAATCATATTTCTTTAGCTGTATATCTTTCAATTTGTTCCTTTACTGTAGATGATGCACATACATTAACAAATGCACATACAAATGTACAATATCATGCACATTCAAATACCCATACTGTACATGTGTTAAGTGTATATACCCACAGGTGCATACAGCTACCTTTAATTTTCCTCTAATTACATAACACAAACTTATCCATAATCACACACATAACACACAAACATACTTCACACACATACACATTATACAGACACCACGAATATAAAAAAATTGATTATTTGTGATTAAAACAAATTGTCCTGTCCGCGACAAAATGTCCTGTCCGCGACAAAATTGTCCTGTCCGCGACATTTTGTCCGCAACGACATATTTTCATTAGTCTATAACTTAAAGAAAGTTTCTCTAAGATTCTTCATTTATAGTTGATATTAAATGCCCCCATTTTGAGAAAAATAAGTCTTACTTTATGAAAGTGCCAAACTGCAGAGTAATTAAAACTTTTTGATACAAAACGTCGCAGACTGGACAATTGCCTTTTATTCTATTTCAATTTCAATTTCCATTTATTTATTCATTTCATCATCAATAAAACAATACACAGTATTGAAAATTACAAAACAAAACAATTCAATTTGCAAATATTGGAAACTACAAAAACAATATAATTCAATTTGCAGATAATAATAACAATGAAAATGAAAAAGAGAACTTGAATAAAGCCATGAGGCTTTGTGGAGATAAGTTCCCTTTAAAACATACAATAAAGCAAAGACAAAGCAAAACAAGAAACAAACAAGACATAACAAAACGAGACAAAAGTTACAATGTATCAGAAGATTAGACTAATTATAATAATTAAACATACTTTAGATACAAGATATTTTTTTCAGGGATCTCTTGAATAAAGAAAGACTATTTACACAACGAATGTCCTTTGGAATTGTCGACCAGACCGCGATTGAAAATTATTACGTACGAATCTTTGAGCATACTTTGTTTTAACAACCCACATATGAAAGTTATTGCAATTTCGTAATTTTGTAATTGTGAATTTGGGTATTGATATTAAACATTTCCGAGATATTACATGGTAACATATTTTTGAAATAAAAGAAACCCAGAATAGCAATACAATAAATGTACAAATCAAATATATTCAATGTATTTAATTTTTTGAAAATAGGAGATGAATGGGAAAGATAGTGACTTCCTGTACATAATCGTAGTGCTTTCTTTTGCAATTGGTGTAAAACATTTAATTTTGTTTGATTGTAAGTTGCCCCCCCCCCACCGGGGGGGGGTCGCTCTCAGAACAGACGGGCTGCTGACGCCGACCCGCGTACCAGAAAAAGCGTCGTAAAAGGTCCCTTTTCAGCCTTCGGACGTCGCGACGTCTTTTGGGAAAGGGTAGCTTTTGCAAACTCAAATCGCTAGCCATCCCGCCGCGCTTAGGGTAACCTTTTCTCAGCATGTCATTGCATTTCAGGGTTACTCAATGTTGGTTTGTACGGATATAAGACCCATTGTAGCGGGTGCAGCAATTTGAGTGACATCTATTAAGCATCTCCAAATGAACGTTTTTTTAATAAGGAAAATGTATAAATGAAATTATTCGATTGAAACTTTTTTCGGGTTCTGCAATGTACAATAACGTTGTTAGATGAGACAAGATCAGTTTGTGGTAGCGGAATTAATATTAGGTTATTTGATTTCACTGTTTCCGCCACTGTAGGATATTAAACTTAGTGGATCCAGTTCCCGCCACTTAGGGTATCAGAATGAGTGGATTTCATGGGAGTTACGCCGTTTAGGGTAGCTTTTCTCATGCATTACGCCATTTAGGGTCACAAATTTGGTAATGTAGGTTACGCCGTTTAGGGTGCATTTCTTAGGTTGTTGGACACGGGTGGGATACAGGCCGTCTGGAGAGCCGAACCCCCCCCCCCCGGGGTTGCCCCATACACTAACACAATATGTAAAATAGGGTAACATAAAAGCATTATATAGTAGAAAAATTGCAGATTCTGGAAGAATATTCTTAAGTTTATATAATATACCTATACATTTAGAGACCTTACTTGCAACATTTGTTATGTGGATATCCCAATGCATATTGGTTTGGAAATGAACTCCTAGAAAATTTACAGTGTCAACTTTGTTTAAAGGGACCGAGTTTACACACAAGGAGATGGTATCAAAAGTATTTTGATCATTAACAAGGTTGTTTTGAAATACAACATAGTTTGTTTTGCTTAGATTGATTACTAACCTATTAACTTTAAACCAATTACATACATTATCTATTTCATTATTAATTCTTATTTCTATGTCTTCATGGTTTGGTTGGGTATATAACAAAGTGGTATCATCGGCATACATAATATAATCAAATACAGATGAACTTTTTACAATATCATTAATATATACCAAAAACAGTAAGGGTCCCAATATAGAGCCTTGTGGCACACCATGGGTAATTAATGAATAATTAGAAGAACAGTCATTGAACGATATATATTGAAATCTATTAGATAAATAATTTTTAAACCATTGTAAAGGACACCCCCGTATACCATAGTATTCTAACTTGGATAATAAAATACTGTGATCAACTATATCAAATGCTTTTGATAAATCCATGAATATTCCGAAAGCATATTTATAATTAGTAATAGCAGAAATAATTTTGTCTTGTAAATCAATAACAGCATGTGTGGTGGAATGAAAACGTCTGAAACCACATTGACAATTAGTAAGTATATTATTAGTTATAAGAAATGAATAAAGGCGGTTGTAAACACATTATTCTAAAAGTTTAGATATAACAGGCAAAACAGAAATGGGTCTATAATTTTTCATCACATGCGGGTCAGGACGGCCAATCAGAAGAAAGCATTTCCAGAGGGGTTGCCATGGTACCATTTCCTTACTTCATATGGAATGCTTATTAAGTCTACATATAAAATGGGTGTGAATATATTTTCATTAATGTGAAATTCTAAAAAATGTGTTTGTCCTGTCCGCGACGCAAAATGCTCATTTTTGGGAAAAATCACATGTTTTCATGACTTTCCATCAATTTATGCAGAAAATCAAAACAAGTACACTTAACTTCAGACATTACACATTTTAAATTTCATGAAATATTAAAGAATTTGTAAATTTCATTTTTTAAGATTCACGTAGCAAGTAGCCTGGAAATGCCCTGTATTAATGTGTATTTAAAGTTTTATTACGTGCATTTCACATGTTTAAGCTCTGGTATTCCGCTGCAAGGAAAGTAGGCTTATATATTCTGCAGATTGCATGTATACATATACGTTACATTGGAAATCTGTCTAACTGAGACTTTTGTTCTTTTAGAGATATCTCAAGATCAAAACAAGCAAATTGAACAAAACAAACAACATTTTAAAGCCAAGACGTTGACCATGATGTTGACGTAAACATGTGTCACAACAGAAATTTCTAACTGTCAAAGAGGGCGCTTTTCACTTGAACAATTTTCTGAGACGTGTTGCAGCATGTCTCAAAAAATTCCGTCCTCTTCGGCAATTAGAAAATGCTCTGGTAACATGATGCTTACATCAACATCAAGGGCAAAGTCTTAGCTTTCAAACGTCATTTGTTTTGTTCAATTTGCTTGTTTTAATCTCGAGATATGTTGTAAACAACAAAAGGGTGGAATCACAATTGTGTCACTTTACAAGAGACTGTAGTAAATGTGGCACAATTGCAGTTTTACCTATTCTTATTTAAATTGACATATCTTTAAGACAAACAAATTGAACGAAACTAACGGTATTTGAAAGCTTAGACTATGCTCTTGACGTTGATGTAAGCATCATGTCACAAGAGTATTTTCTAATTGCCAAAGAGGGCGGTTTTCACTTGCACAATTTTTTTAGACATACTGTAGCCTTCATTGATACAATCTAAAAAACATTGTAAAAGTTGCTGTGTTATATGTTTTGAAGTCACAGGTAATCGTTTAACTTACTTTTCAACTCACGATTGGTCTAATAATTACCTTCAATGTTGTATATTTTGGCAAAATCAGTCTGTAATTGAAATGATAACTTTACGTGTAGGTTTGGTTTAAAAACATGTCTGCTACCCGAATTTGAAGATCACTCCTCAATTTCGTTTTATTAAAAAAAAAAACTCAAATGAACAAGGAAACAACTATGTGACATAACAGGTTTGTGCTCTCACCCATTATAATCCTATGAAATTGCATAATGGTGTTTAGTTCAGCTACATGTAGTATTCTCTGTTGGTGTGATGAATAGTGCTTGTCAACATTATTGTACAACATTTTGGATCGTTTGTTGACTCATTGGGCTGTTCGAAGTTTTCTTGTATACAATGACGTAAAGTATTACGCGTCTGAGTATTGTGTGTGAAGTTATTGGTTATATTGCAATTGTAGTTACATGTACATATAAACTAACCGAGTTTTAACTTTTATTGCTTTTTTACGGTCACTAGTAATGAGAAAAGTTTTCAAGACCAAGCATATAAGCACAAGGCTAATAAGGCATATACGGTGTCACTATTTTATCTGGTATATTTTTTGTATTTTGTGCATAATTATCCAAACACCAAGGAGTATTTAATGCAACTTCAAGAGCAGCCGTACGATGAATAAGATTAGTATGGACGAAATCTTATGCAGCTGTATATGAATAATTAACGTACATATTTGAATTCAACGAAGGAACCCACTGAACTAAACTAAGTTCGGCCCACTGTAGCCATAGTATTACAGGCCCACTTCGTTTAGTCCCGCTTATTAAAGTTCACCAAGGAGAAGTAAAAAAAATGCCTCAAGAACCAAACCGGTTGAAACATATACCAATGTTGTACACCAGCCGGAGAGTATCTCTGGCTGGAAGGATTTGTCTTGAATTTGTTACTTGTGACATATGCGTTCATTTATCCATTTATATTGATTTTTTTCTAGTGCCCTGATAGAAATTGGTCCACACAAAGCTACACAAGTGTCACAATGAGTATTGATGACGATTGTTTAAAAAGTCTTCAACATTGATCATAAAATTTAGACAGCAAAAGCCTTGAACAGTGTAGGCATACTTGATTCTAGAGTAGTCTAGTGTTGAAAGTAAGGACTTCTTACCCCTCCCATGATAGGGAATGTTTTCAAAAATTTGTGCCTGAAATATCGTATTTATGAGGACATAAGAATGAATTTTTAACACATTATATAATATTATTATGTAAAGTTACCCATCAAAGACGAGGGACCACTTAGTTGTGTTTTGGTACTGTGCATGTTTGGTGCCGATCCACCAGAAGTCGGGGCGGGGTACATGACGTCCCCCTCTACACTGAAGCACGTAGCAGAATAACACATTTTGTTACACAAGCTTTGGTCTTCAATTGGAAGCATTATAAAATTACGTAAGAACCATACAAACTTAAATTTACCTGAAAGTGGAAGTGTGCCGCCACTGTTTCCGCCAGATGATCCTGATCCTGAGTTTGGATTAGATCCTGAATTGGAACCTGTACCGGATCCAGGGGTAGGAGCTGGTTGTGGTTCAGGTTGGACTGTTCCAGAACTGGATCCTGTCTCAGGTTCTCGTGGTCCTGATTCAGATCCACTGTCAGTTCCACTAGACGTAGAAGCTGAAAGGAAGAAGAATATTCCAAACAAAGAGCTGATCAAACACGGCACCAGTTGCAAACAACTTCAGTGCAATGAAGACTTGAATGAAGACCTGCTGGCAAGGAATTATTCCTGGGCTGTGGTGGGATGTTCTAGCCCAGGTGCGCCAGCAGGTCAATCAGCCTCATGCATCCTCTTCGTGTTCACGAGAGGCTGAGTCTGATCTTTCCTGAGAAACTCTTGATTTCGCGGATGCCTTCATTCTCTTCCCCTCTCACTAAAGCAAACAGTAGGCAGCCTCTGGTTTGTCATTGATTGATTTTGGATCAATCATACGTTATTGATCCAGAAAAGTTACGATCGATCCATCAAAAATTTACGATCGATTTTAATCGTAACTTTTTTTATGAGCGAGACGGACGCGGACGGATATTTGAAATCAATCGATAGCCTACGACTGATCAAGGAGGAGTTACGATCAATTTGGGACCGGGTTTGGGACTTACGATTGGTCGTACAGTTTTATGAGACGGGGCCCGGATATCGACTGAATTATTTATGCATTGTTGCTCATTAAGTTAGAATATTTTCTTATTTCAAAATGATCTATCCATTAATGGATTTTGACAATATAGGCCTAATTAATTTATGATTAGGGCCTATAGTTTAGATCACAGAGGTGTTGGTTCCATGCATGGTTGTACAGGGGTCAGGGGATGCAGTGCGAGAGGGGGTTGCCCCCGGGGCCTTACCCTAGTCCTCGCTGTTATAGGCCTAAACCGAGGGCTTCGGAACTGGGAGGCTCCAGGCTTAAAACCTTAATGCGCTATATAGGGTGGCCCAGAAAGAATGCTACACTTGCGATCGTTAATTTCTTCAATACCATCCACAAAAATGTCATTAGTGATTATTTCATCATTCTTTTTCCAACAAAATGATACCATGATCATTGATTTTAATTGAGGTGTTGGGTCTTTGGGATATTTTTCTGAGGCAATGCAATTTCCTAAATTTGCTATTTTAACAACTGCAGCGATCATCAAAACACCGAAATATTCTCGGGTAACAGCGTGCCATAGAATAAGCTCCGTCGAGACAAAGCGCAGGAATGCCGTTGCTTTGACGATGTGAGCTACATCTCCCAGTCATTGCGGTTGTCTGTTATGGCACGCTGAGAAGCGAGAATATCTCGGTGTTCCGATGACCGCCTCTGATGAAAAATGGGCAAATTTGGGAAACGACATTGCCTCGGAAAAATGGCCGCAGGATTCAAACGAATTACTCAAAATCAATGATCACGGTATCATATTGTTGGAAAAAGAATGTTCTAACCACTGAAACAAAACCCAACGACATACTGCAGATGATGTTGAAGAAATTAGCAATCGCAGATGTAGCATCATTTTCTGGGCCACTCTGTAGGCCTATAGGCCTACTTTGTGAGGCATTAATACCCAATACTGTCAGTTGTAGGACGTAGGTCCCCTGGTTACTTACTAGGGCTTACTTATAGGCATGCACATACGCGTACGCAGGGGGGGTGTTTGGGGTGTTAAAACACCCCCCTTTTGCCGAAGTGGGGTGTTAAACACCCCTAAACACCCCCTTTTTACCCGAAATCACCCCCCTTTTTCACTATATTCAGCCCCCCTTTTCTTAAGAAGTGGGTGTCTAAAATGAGAAATAAATGATTTGATAGTAGATTTTGAGAAAAAGATTTCCATAACACCCCCCCCCCCTCCGGTATTGAGTTTTTGGTTACTTGGTGACCTGGGAAAAAAATTAGATCCTTGGATTTGTGAAAAAAATTGTGCGTAATTGACCCGCGCCGCCCCCCCTCCATATTGAGTGTTTCGCGACTGGCGTGACCGGATAAATTTGGACCTTGTGATTTGGGAAAGAAAAATTTCGTCACTACCCCCCGCCCCCCCCCCCTCCCACTATTCGTGATTTTCGGCGACTTGCGTTGACGGAAAATATTTGGACGTCTTGGTTTGAATTTGGGAAAAAATAATTTCGTCAACACCGCCCGCCCCCCCCCCCCAACTATTGGTGTTTTCGGCAACTGGGGACCGGGAAAAATTTGGACCTTGGATTGTAAAAAAAAATTCGTCACTATCCCCCACTATTGGTGTTTGGCGACTGGCGTGACCGGGAAAAATTTGGACCGTTGAATTTGGGGAAAAAAAAAATATCGTCACTACCTCCCCCCCCCCCCACCCCCCCCCCCGCACTATTCGTGTTTTCGGCGACTTGCGTGACGGCGGGAAACAATGTGGAACCTAGGTTTTGGCCGCGAAAAAACACCCCCCTTGGAAAAATCCTGCGTACGCCTATGGGCATGCACATGCTTTAGAAGTCACGCAAAACAAACAAATACTGGTAAACAACCAAAGAAACACTTGCACATTACAGTTCAATAAAATCTAACAATGTAGGCCTATATTATTACATACTATAATGAATTAATCAATGTCAAAATCATTTCATGAATTGAGGTGAACAACTTTATTCCCCGGCTTTATTCCAACTTTATGACCAACAGCATACAAGTCAGAATTAATGCCTTCATTGCCAAACCCCAAAAGACTTTTGAAGTAAACTGCTTTATCAGAATGTAATACTCCAGGATTATCTGGTGTGCTATGATTAAGTTTTTATGCCTAGGCCTACAGCGAGGTTTGTCCTTAATAATAAAATTCCCTTGCTGGGACGTTATAGTCAAAAGTCACACCACTATGAACACGGGATCCTAAGGGATCCCGCCCAATGGACATGGAATATGACAGGGCCGGGACTTCAGAAGATATTGAATTAAATTGAAGAAATTTGAAGTTTATTGCACCTATAGCCTAGGCTTACTGGAAAAAAGAACCAGGAAGCACACATACATGTATATATGCATACATATCCACAAATTGGAAAAAGCCAAGAATGCTCGGATCCCGGACTCGGATGAAGCCGGATTCGAACAATTGTAGGTCATGTCAAATTTTTAAAAAGGCTTCTGTCCTTGCACCCGAACTACAGGGCTGAGTAATTCAGGTGTGGGAGAGCACAGAGTTTACTTTTCTGAAGGTCGCCGAATTTTATTTGATCTCCGTGTAGGCTACTTGCACAGTGAGATTCCCTTTATGGACAACGGTCACAACAGAAAATCCATTCGGAATGCGTCACATTTTTTGTCTTACAAAAGTCCAAATAAGAACATCAATAAAGAATAAGGAATTTTAGCGAGTTTCTTTAGGTTTTATTTATATCGCTATTTTTTTCTCTGTATGTGTAGGTCTATGTATATGGTAGGCTATTTTTGTATGTATATACGTATTTCTGTATGTATGTATATGTGTATTTATTTATTTATTTATTTATTTATTTATTTATTTATTTATTTATTTATTTATTTATTTATTTATTTATTTATTTATTATCTTATGGAGGGGGTCTGCAAACATCAAGTCAGAAGTACATCTTTCTCGGCGAGATTTTTTGTGGTGACTTTAAAAAAAAAACAACTTTTTTTGTATTGATATGACAGGGTAAACAGTGAAATTATGAAACTTAATATACAAAATATATAAATTTATGGGAAGATTGGTACAGTAGAAAATACGTGTAGCCCGCAAATATATTCACGACACTCTGTTTCTACTATCCAAGCACAATCGTTTAGGAGACACAAGTTAAATGCTTACTACACATATTCTGCTCGCACTCAGGATATTCCGCTGGGCACTGACTGCATGGTGATCCAGCAATATATGGCTTCATGCCTTGATAATTGCCGCTAATGAATACAAAGAGATAAAGGAGAGGAGATATTGTTAATATCTTGATAAGGCATCAAACTCGGAGAATATATGGCTTCAGATCGCTGTCGTTACGAGGTGCATATTCTGTTTTGTTTTCAATAACATCAAATTATTTTAGTCACAAACAACACACTACGCGCCAATTAAACTGCATATTGAGTGGCTTCGTTGACACACCCTTCCATCAGGTGGAATATCACGTGTGTGAGTTCTCTCATCACAATATTCTCCATGTTCACATAATTGTTCCATGTGAAAATGACCAAATTAAGTCTGCAATTGATTTTTAATATGACATAACCCGACTCTTAGGGATTAGACTTTGTGGCGCAGTTACAATACATTATACATAATTATTCATATTTTTCAATTATACTTCTGAAAAGGTATTATGAGTTGAGAATTTAACGCAAAGCGGTAAATATTCTTCCTTCCTTTTGCGTTTGCTGTAATATTATTTCTTGAAGAATAATATACAATTCTGGCAAATAAAGAGAGAGTATCCCTGACAAAAAATCTCATAAGCCGTTTCTAATATGGTCGCTTTGTTTCTGACCAATATTTAGGTATAACCATGAATGTTTTGACAATCACGCCTTTCTACTTTAAGATTCTTGGTTAATTTTACGTGCATGTGTGTGTGTCTGTCTGTATGTGTATGTCTGCGTCTGTATTTGTGTGTATGTGTTTGTGATTGTGTATGTATGTGTGTGTTTTAAGATACACACAGTCATACACACACACATCCTCCAATGCACTTATTGTTTCTGACGGTATTTTCTACTGACAGAACAAAGGCCATACAGCCTTTCTTTTGCTGTCTCTACCCCCATGCATCAGTCTTCTTGTTTAAGAGCAAACTCACACGCACATGCATACACACAAAACAAATATATAATGCACACACATACACATAATATACTCGCAAACGCACATAGACATTTATCTATATTATTAATTGATTGATTGATTGATTGATTGATTGATTGATTGATTGATTGATTGATTGATATAGACAGATTGATTAATTGATTAATTACTTAATTGATTGATTGATTGATTGATTGATTGATTGATCGATCGATTGATCGAGTGATTGATCGATATGAATTACAACGAAATCAGAAGGCACAACCACACTACACAGACAGACAGACAGACAGACACACACACACACACACACACACACACACACACACACACACACCGATAATTGAAAACTAAAATATAAACTCTGACACTCTAATTGGCAACTTTATTCGGTTTGTTATTCTTGGTTGGTTTCAGTTGTTCACACAAGACACGGAGATCAATATCGTAGAAAGTATTTGTTTCTTTGTCCTTAAAAGCAAACAATCATGATAATTTGTTGAAATTTTAATACATTTGACTTTTGGCTAAGTCCACACGCTAAAGGCCAGTCGAAAATTCATGAGAATTTGCATTAACATGTGAAAAAAGAAAGAAAAATCGCCGGCCGGCCAGTGGGTCATAGAGCGCCACTAACGACGGTTGACGAATAACTTTGTTTTTCGATAAACAGAGTTTATCGAGAAAAACTCTGTTTATCAGTCGATAAACACTGTTTATCTAGAAAAACTCTGTTTATCGAGCGAAAAACCCTGTTTATCGAGAAAAACTCTGTTTATCGAAGATAAACAC